>JAMKQA010018849.1:0-42652 GCA_024699735.1 Posidonia australis
CCCCCCTTTCATTTTGTGTGTTTTATTTTTATGCATACTTTGCATGTTATAGCTAGGCATTTACATTAGTTGCAACGAGGAGATAAAATTCCTCAGGTAAGTATTCTCCTCTTATTTCATATTTGTAATTTATTCTGTTGAATTACTTATTACACTTTATTAATCCACATATTTTAAATATTGTTTTGCAAGGAAACAAAGTGAATGAAGAAGCTCACCAATACAGGAATTCTTAGACAATGTTGGCGCTATCCTAAGGTAGCAGAACCCACAACTCACACATCTCCTCAAATGTCTTAAGGGCCAGCTAGCAACAAATCGAGAGTGGTAATCACATCGACTTCAATAAACATGAAGTGGAAAAGTCAGATACAACCAAAGGGACACAAGTGAATTGGCGAGAGGTGACGAAACTCATAAAATGCAAGAACGCACCTGCTTCAAAAATCCTGTATCCATAGACTAGCAATCACAATGGGACGACTAGAAGTGCCCTTATGCTAGGTGAGCAACCTCTTCTTCCTTCATCATTTCTTTGCAATTTTATTTTTTTTATTTCTGTGGATTTTATGAGTTAATGGAGAAATTCCTCGTAGCATTTTGAGGTACCATGATCTCTTAATTGTTTGAGCTTTTATACGCTTAAATGCATGCAATCACCCCCTCCTTTAGTTTTGATTCTCAGGAATAGGGGTGATTGATTAAAAAAGGTCAATTTTTCTAGAAAAATATCTGTTATTGCGTTAAATGCCTGTTTCTAGGCATTCAACGTTGAATGCCTTAGTCTCAGTGTTAATGTTGAACGCTCCATTCTTAGCGTTCAACAACTCTGAATGGAAACTCCCCTGTTTTCAAATTTTCTATTTGTTTTCATTTTGCAATTGGCCCAAGGACCAAGGTGTGAGGTGATCAATTTTGCCATAGGGACAGAAGCCTTAGTTTTTGAGTGCTTTTCGAAAATACAAAAAATCGAGTTTTCTTTGTAACTTACTTGGCCCTCATGGGAACTAATTTGATTGAGTCTTCTCTTAGGTTACACAAATAATTGTTTAAGTCAGGAGCACCCTTATTGCAAAAGACTTAAGAGAGGGTGTTTGTGTTATCATTTGCTTTCACAAGGGGCACTCTTCTTTTCCGTGATTCTTGTGAAAGTAAGTTAGAATCCCAAGTTAAGAATTGTATTCTCCCTCCTCCTTTCTATGGTTTGATGTGGTTGTGTGTTTGAATACGTGAGAGACCCAATCAATACTGGGTATACTGGGCTCTACCTCTATAAGGTAAGAATCTAAGTGTACTTAGGCTCCTCAAAGACCCGCAGGAGATGAGGTAGGGGTAGTACTAAGGAAGAGAAGTTTTTATCTCATTTGTGAGGTGCTATAGATTACCTCGAAGAAAGCCATACTTAAGCCTTAAGCACCTTGAGAGTCACACAAGTTTAAAACACTAATAACAAAATGAAAACCTAAAATCAAATTGTTAATCACTGTTTGAAAGTGTTTCTATGTAATTTGTTGTGACAGGAGTGTTAAACGCTTGAACTGTAGCATCTTACGTTAGACACCTTAGATTCAGCATTTAACACATTGACTGGATTTCTATTGATTTTTGACGAATGTTGAATGTCATGGGGTGAATGTTTGAACAGACATTATAAACAGAACGTTCATAGTCTGATTTTCTTTTTTTCATAGAAACTTGTATTAGGTCCCAAAATTCGTTGTAAGTTTTTCTTTTCAAGTGTAATCTTTGTAATCCTTTTCTTTTATTAGTGATAAAAAAATAAAAAAAAGGAAAAAAAGACAACAAAAAAAAAATAGTGAAAAAAAGGGTTAAAAAAGGGAAAAGAAAAAAAGGGAAAGAAGAAAAAAAGAGGAGAGAAAAGAAAGAAGAAAATTCTTGAGTCTTGTGAGCCTGTAAATAGTCTGTGAGGGTGATGGGATTTAAGCCACTCTCCTCTAATTATTGGATGAATCATTGGGAGGGTTGAAAGAGTTCAGCCAATAGTTCGAAATGTTGTACATTGGTTAGCTTGCGTTTAACGTTAAACACTACATTTGTTGCGTCCAATACAACCAGTTTGTTAATCAAGTTATCTTCAATACAATTGTGCTTGCCATTGGCCAAGATTGAGTCTATTTATTGTATTAAAATACAAGGATGGTGTGCCAAAGGTTTGTAACAACTGAATAAAATATTGGACTTTGTTTGCGTCAATCAATTTACCGTTGAAGAGGTGAAAGCTTACAGGGTTGTTAGACATCTTGGTTTCAACATCTTACATTAGACGTAGTTCAGCTTGCATCTTACACTTTCTATACTGAACTTAACCTAGATCAAGAGGGAAGCTAAGACAAATGTCTAAATCCAAGAGCAGCCAATTAGATACAACCAGTATGCTTGAGGAGGAACCTATTCTAAAGCTATTCCATCAAACCATTAGAGAAGAACTAGATCCCGATTCGATCCAATATCAAGCCTTATGCCACTTCATTTACAATGACGTCAACCACCCTAGCCCATAAGGAGCATTAAATCAACAAGATGATGATCTCCATTAAGGTCAATATCTCCCTAGTGAAGGACTACGAAGGCTTGTTGCAAACCACATTCCTGAAAGTCTATACTCGGGACAGCTCAGAAATGCACCACCAGATACCGAACACCAAGGGCAGCGGAATGATCTAAATGGAGAACTTTAAACAAAGGCCAACACTTTCTTCTTTGAGCAACCATAGTAGCTACAACAAGGTGAGTATAGAGGAAGAGTCAATCTACTTTTCTTCGGTCAATCAGAATGGAATGTTCATCATCAGGTTCCTTTTCAGGTGTATGCAAGTCGAGCATTAACTTTTCAAGTTCACAGTGGATTCGGTAATTTAGAAGAAATGAGGAAGATTTTGAATTCTTTAGAGTTTCAGACACAATCTCTCCCAACCTTTGACATGAGTAAATCTCTCTCATTCCAGGTCCCTCCTGGCTTCAAGGACCCTAAGACTTCGAAGTTTGATGGGACCACCAATTCATATAGTCACATTGTTTGGTTTCAAATGGAGTCAGCCCCGTACTTCTATGACTTGGGCTTATCGTACACCTCTTCTTTTATTCGTTAGAAGGTGAACCCATGGAATGGTTCATGACCCTATCAAAAGGAGAGCTTAGTAACTTCGTCAAGATCAGGGAATGTTTCTTAGCCAAGTATTAACACAAGATCGTGTCGAAGCCAACTTTCCACGACTTAAGCAGAGAGAGTATGAAGCCAAACGAAGAATGGGTCACTTTTGCGAATAGATGGCAAGAAATGGCTACCTGATCAGGCTTAGGCATCCCAAAACGGTAAGTTAGCCAGACACTGATTGTAAACACAACTGGATGGATGAAAGAGGACTAGCAAATGCATATTGTCCTTTCATAACTACACTTTACGAAGTGGTCGCTTTTGTGAAGGAAAATATGCATGAATTCAAAAGCAAAGAATTCCAAGAGATAGAGCCAATGTATCATGTCGAAAGTGAGAAGCCGAAGTAGTGGGACCAACCTCCTTAGATGTAGGAACATCAACAAAATGACAACCACTTCGGAAGAAATGGCCACAATAGGGGCAACCACTAGTAGAAGCTGAAAGAACCAAGACGCGTAAGCTATCCTCCTATCTCGGTCACACTAGCGGACATGTTTGAAGAAATGGTAGAAGCCCAAACAATCAACCTCCTGCCTCGAAAACCTGAGGGAATAAACTATGACAGAAATAAATATTGCCCGTACCACAGAAGACATGGACATAATCTAGAGGTCTATTGGGTTATCAAGGACATTGTCTACAATTAGATCGAGGAAGGTAGAATCGAGTGGAATGCATTAATAGAGAAGGTTGGAAGTTGCCACAAAGCATGAGCCAGGCTCCGAACATTCATCAGGCAAAAACCTCTACTGTCTAAATGTCTCTAAGGCTAATTTACGAAAAAAAGGCTGGAATGGTTCTTTGTATTGCTATATTTGCAGTTATTCTATGGAATCCTCTCAGCACATCTTATTTCACTACAGTACTTTTAGAGTTATTTGGGATTTCTTCTTATCTAATACATATAATCTTTTAAGATGTAGCATAATTTTTGAGATCTTCTCTTTCTATCATATGCTTAAGTTCAAGTTTTCCTATCAAGGTTGGATTTCTTTAGTTTTGGCCATTTTTTGGACTTCTTAGTTCAATAGATATGTTTTTATATTTTGAAATTCCGGTAGAAATAATAACTCAATATTTCAGCATATTTTGCTTTTGGTTTCATCTTAGATAGGTAACATGGTAATTGGACAAGACACCCTATCTCGAACTCTTAGCCAAGTCAAATATGATTGGGACCAAGCTCACCCTACTCAGGATGTCTTCCTTGTGGCTCCAGTCAGTGGGTCTCAACTATCTACTTCTGTAGTCATTTCTAGCTCTACCGATCTAGTTGTTTAAATTGGCTTTTACTTGATTATTTATAATATTTTGAATACAGTCATGTAACTTGAAACTTGGTGCTTTTTTGGGTCCTACCTAGCTACATAACTTTTCTTAATTTTTTGACTTCCTCTTATGCTTGAAGAAGCTGAACAATAGCCTTTATACTTATTGGTGGAACTCTATATATATTTCTGTTTTCAAAAAAAATGTGTGGAGAAGAAAAGAGTTTAAATAATTAGGTTGGACGGTGTCTTTGTCAAAATTTATTGTAAATAAGCTATTCATTGATAGAATAACTATTCTGTATAATAGATGAAGTTGAAAGCACTAAAGTGAATGATTTTGAAGTTAATACCATTGAAGTATTAATAAGTTCACATATCATAAGTCCTTATTTGGATTTAGAATAACTCCTGTAATAAATCCATAATAGGAATTAGTATTATGTTTGATTGTGTAAAAATTAGAATAAATTTAAATAATAATTCCTTTTTTAATTTACTTATTCTGAAATAATTTTTCCATAAAAGAGGTGAAACAAAGTTATTTAACGAAGTTATTCTGATATATGCATGTATATAGTATGTTTATTTTTTATATAAAATTAATATATATTTAATATAATATATACATATTTCAAATTAAAAAATATATTTTTTACTTATTTTAACACTTATTCTAATACTTATTTTACTTTTCAACTAAACAAAAATTACTTCCTATAGATATTTATTCATTAAAAAAATACTTCTAAATAAATAACAATGCTAATACAGTACGAATATCATTATTTATTTATTCTTCATACGTGGCTAAGTAAATTACTTAAAAAAACACAGAACGTGGCCCACTAGGAAGGAAGACAATAAAAACACTCCAAACTCCAATGACATGTGATATCACCCTTTTTTCACTTACACTTAAATTATAAATTCGTCGTAGAGAGCAGAGTGAACGAGGCGGAAACGAAACCCATGGCTGTGGCAATGGCTCCTCTGTCAACCCCCACATTGCGTCTCGGGGCAGCTATCCTCCTTCTCCTGTCCTGTTGCCTTCCCTTTCCCTCTGCCCTCTCCTCCTCCTCCGCTCCCGGTGTCCGGAAGCCGTACAGGGAGTTCGATTACTTCAGCCTGTGCCTGCAATGGCCGGGCACGATGTGCCAGAGGACCCGCCACTGCTGCTCCTCCAATGGCTGCTGCGACAGGTTCCTTTTACCTCTTCTGCGATTTGTGTTTTGCTTCTTCTGTTCTATTTTCTATCTGTATTGATTTGACTTTGGTTTTTCCTTATCTGTCTCGATTGCTTTGTTGACCGACCGTTCTTTTGTTCATGGTTGCCATAATAAGTGTAACAATGCAGATTTTTGGATAATCGTTTTCCCCCCCTTTTCTTGCTCTCGCTAGGAAGATGATTATTATAGGTGTGCTTATCACTCGAACTAGTTGATTTTGTGATCTTTCACATGTATTTGCTGGCCCTCTTTTGGTTTGAATTTTGACATAATTTGTCCTCAGATGTCTCTATCAATAGGGTATTTTTTCCTTCTATAAAATAACTAATCAAGATTCGGGAAATAGATAGTTTTGTCTCCGGAGCAGTGTAACCTGCAATTCTCTGTTTCTATAACATTATATTTTACATTTTTAAGTATTATCTGCATTTCTTTGTTATTGATTAGTTTGTGAGTTTGAGTCACAGTATTAGAAATTTAATTTCAGTACGATTAGTCATATTACTATTGTAACTCCTTGTAACTTGCATTATGTATGCTTGATTCTTGCATTCTCGTATGCACTCCCTTTCAAACCTTTTCTGATTTCTACTTTCCATCATGGACATCTCGTCGCT
Source organism: Posidonia australis (assembly GCA_024699735.1). NCBI lineage: Eukaryota > Viridiplantae > Streptophyta > Magnoliopsida > Alismatales > Posidoniaceae > Posidonia > Posidonia australis. The sequence goes on from JAMKQA010018849.1 coordinate 6,293, forward strand.
CTACCAAAATTGCTAAATTTAGTCTCTAAATGCATGAAAAAAAAATCAGGAGGTGGTGGCACCAACATAAAGCGTTGACTATCATTGATTTTGAGAACTCTTTATTGGAATAAGCTTTCTTAATACGAGATTACAATAAAAGGGTATATCTGAGCATTTTTTAGTAAAATTATATCCAGTTCTACAAGATTTTCACAGTGGTCCTTCCAAATGTTGATTTTTTATGTTTTTTTTCACTTTTGTGTCCTTTTTTTTTTGTTTTTACTGTTTATGACAATGCTGTCTAATTCTGTTTTTCATTTATTGCAGTTCAGTTCCGCTGTCTGAGTTCACTATCCGTAAGTATGCAGAACAGAGTTGTACCTGGTCTTTAGATTTCATTGTCATATAAATAGCACAGTGGTACGTACACTATAAACAAACATCTAAAGAGCTAATAGATGAGTGGCTATAAATTATGTAACATATTTTCTCTTACTTCTTAGTTATCTTTTTGGCAGATTAATAACACCATGTGGTGCTAGAAAGTAGACTGTGTTTAGGTGGTTTTTTGTTTCTGGGAAACATTTTGCTCCTCAGTCTTACTTTCAAACAAATGTAACTATCCTTGAATTTTTTTGATATTATTTTGGCAATTTATCATGTTTTTTCTTTGTATTTGTGTCCTGAAAAGAATGAATTCAATATAGTTGTTAATGCATCACTTAGGCATTAAGGCACTTTCCTGGTTTTGTTTTTAATGGAAATATGGTGCTTTTTCATTGCCTGGATGCCTAAGTCCCTTAAAATGATTCACTACATTTCCTTACTAGAATGTTTTGTGAACTTCGCGATGATTTTTTGTATTCACTTATCTGGATATTATAATATTTCACAGTGCTGTAGTTCTCTTTGTCATTATATGTTGTTGCTTGTCTTTCATCGCTCTTATTTTTGCCAATTGATGTTGGGAGTTTAATTTTCATTGTGTTTGAATATGTTTATCAAAGATATGTGCTTAATTATCATACTGTCTTAGTTGATAATGTCGCACCTATATGTATTAATATTTTTTTGTTGTTTTTTGAAGCTTAAAATATGAAGGTTAAATAGAAGTAAGTGGATCAGTACCAAAAGTACTGGTAGAAGTTCATCAAATATTTGATGATGGTGACCTCTTAACTGAATATTTGATAGTTATCATTATGGAAAATTTACTTCGTATCATGTTTTATCTTTTCTCACTGTCACTTCTCTTTTGTGCACATATACTAGAATTTACTTTTGCTTGCGTTTGTTTTTATTTGATATTGTTGAGCTTATTAGAGTATTGTATATTTGGTAATATAATAGGATAATTGGATATCTATTTATCCAATCCTATATATATGTAATATATGGACCCAATAGTAATCAATTATTATTCTTCTTTTCTCTTCTACTTCATATGGTACTAGAGCTTAAGAGGGAACCCTAAGGTTTCCTCAGTCCCCTCACCTTTTTCGATAGCTTTTTCGACGTCAATCAACTTCTTCGATCATCTCACCGACGTCGACCAGCTTCTCCAATCATCTTGTCGACATCGACCAGCCTCTTTGGGGCCTCCCCCACTGTCGCCAGGGTCCATAGACCCCTCCTCTCCTGCCGTCAAGTCTTTGAAGCCTCTTTGTCGGCACTGTTAGGGCCGTTGGCCTCCTTTTTCCACGTCACAAGGCCTTCCGACCCCTCCTCCGGTGTCACTTGGACCTTGCTGGCTTGCCTCTGTCGTCACTAGGGCCTTCCAATCCCTCCTCCATCCACTTTAGGGCTGTCAGGCCCTTCCTTTGTTGGCATCAGCCTCTATAGTCGCCGATGTCCTCTGGTCACCATAGACAAGCCGTAGGGCTTGTCCGGTGGTCTATCTAGGACTGTTTTACCACCAACGACCGCATTGGTGGCTCCTACTTCTATGCAATCCATGTGACGGGTTATACAAACTTCTCTACTACTACTAAGGATGGTTTTGTATTGTCCACCTGATCTACTACTTCCTGTAGGTTCTTGGACTCCTCTACTGTCTAATTGAGGGTATTTCTTCACTACATTGGACCTAGACAGCACTATTTATATCTGATTTCTTCAAAATCAACACGACTTCAAGGGAATCTCTTATTAAAAACCTTAGTGAGACTTCTTAAAAACATGATGGAAAAAACTACCTACTGTGAACATAAAGTTTTAAGACGTTTCTTGTTCTTCATTGCAAGTTCAAATATTTGACTCAACCTCCTCTTGATACAATGGACAATACTTATGAAGATTGATTTGTAGATGACTTTGTGGTTGTTTCCTGGTTGGTGAATAGCATGGAACCTACGATTCCTCGATATGTGATGATTCTTAGACCTGTAAAGAAGATCTGGGACACCTTGAAGTAGATGTATGTATATGAAAAGAATATTTCTCGAGTTTTTGAGGTATATAAGTAGATTTTTACATTGAAGATGGGGAGACAATTTTGTACAGGATCATTTTGGTTCACTTCGGGCTTTTTTTGATGAGTTAGATTTGTATCAGCCACTGACATCAAACATTGCTATAATGCGTCGTTATTGTAGGGAACTTGCAGTTGTAGTTTATCTTTCTGGTTTGACTTTGGATCTCTCATCTCAGATTTGAGGGTAGATCATTCGCGTAGATTCTACTCTGAGTTTGGAGAGCACATTTACTAGGGTTCTCTGTATTTCTACTAGTATACCCACATCTACTTCAAATCATTCTATCATGGCTGCTACTCGTGGTTGTGGTCATGGTTGCAATTCTAGTCAAAAAGGAGGTCGAGTACGGACTAATGGTAGAGGACGTACTCCATGTGAGCACTGTGGTTGTACAAATCATAGATCAAATCATTGCTAGAAAAAGTTTGGAAAACTAGATTAGGCACAAGTTTCTAGGAAAGTACAAAATACACCTGTAGTTATTCCAACTATCAATGTGCCACTAGCGACACTTTCTCAAGAGGAGTACGTCTAGTTTCTTCAATTCAAAGAAACTCAGTCTTCCATTGCTCCGACATCACATGTCATTGCCTCTACTACAGGTGGATCAGGGTTATTAGTCTCTCAGGACAGTTCTTGGATCATTGATTCATAAGTATACTCCCACTTGATAGGTAGTCGTGATCTTTATTTTCGTATATCTTAGTTACCCAATATTAGATCAGTTTCCATTGTAGATAGCTAAACTTGTCATATTTCTGGATAAGGCACTATTCGTGCTACGTCTCAGTTAACATTAGATAAAGTTCTTTATGTTCCCAGTTAATCTTTTATCGATTAGTTCTATTATCAAACATCTTAATTGTTTTGTAATCTTTTTTCCTTTTCACTATATCTTTTAATACTTGTAGACGGAGAAGAGGATTGGTTTAGGACATGAAACAGGCCAAGGTGTCTACCTACTTGTTAAAGGTGAGATACGTCAGGGATTTACATCATTGGCCTCTAGTGTTGAACTATCTATCATATGATATCATCGTTTGGGTCATCGTTCTCATCAGAAACTACAGCAGGCTCATCCTTAGATATCTATTTCGTCTTTTCAGTGTGAGTTTTGTGCGTTATGTAAGCACTATCATACTATCTTTCGTAGTCTTCGTTTGGTTCGAAGTAAGAGCCCTTTTGAGTTGATTTATTGTGATGTTTGGGTCTAGTTAGAACATCTTTTGTATCTGGTTATAAATATTACATTGTCTTTATTGATGATTTTTCATGTGTAACTTGGGTGTATTTGTTGAAAGATAGAGTTCGTGTACTTGATACTATAAAAAAGTTTTTTGTGGAAATAATAAATCAATATTCTGTTTGTCTCAAAATTCTTCATACTGATAATCTGGAATTTACTCAAGTAGGTTTTCGCCATTATTGTGAATTTCTTGGGGTTATACACAAACCTCTTGTCCACATACATCTCAGCAAAATAGTGTGGCTGAACGTAAACATTATCGTATACTTAATATTGCTCGATCACTCATGATAGAAATGCATGTTCCCAAATAACTATAGTCTGATGTTATTCTAATAGCTTCCTACTTTATTAATCATATGTCATATACTCCATTTAGGGGGGAGATTCCATATCGAAGGCTACGTACTGATGTAGATATTTTTTCTCTCTCTCCTCAGGTATTTGGTTATGTTGCCTTTGTTTAGGATTTGACCTCAAATTTGGACAAACTTGCTCTAAGGTCAATTCGTTGTGTATTCTTAGGATATTCACGTACTCAAAGAGACTATAGGTGTTACATTCCTACTACTAGGAAATACATTATTTCTGTTGATGTTACATTCTTTAAAAATCAATGTTTCTTTGACAATGTATTGTCATCTTCTAAATGTTATTGATGCACATCCTATAGGAAAAGAAGTATCCGATACTTTACAGGCATGTCGACGACGGTCATGTCTCCCCACAGCCACTACTTCATTATTTGCAGGTCTGCCACCTACAGACTTTCATTTGCTCATTGTCGTCAGAAAGGTACACATTTCTCCATTGCACATCTTATTTCTCATTGTGTTAGCTATGATCGTCTTCACCTTATTTTTCGTAAATTTGTCTTGTCTATTACTTTTGAGTCAATTCCTAGGAATTACCATGTGGCAATTTTACTACCACAGTGGAAGGTAGTCATGGATGAAGAAATGTAGGTTCTTGTGTTTCGTGGGACGTAGAGATCGGTTCCTAGGCCAAAAGGAACTAATGTTGTTACTTGCAAATAAGTGTTTGCTATTTAGTACAAATCTGATGGTATAACAGACAGGTACAAAGCACGTCTAGTAATTCGAGACTTTACATAGGAGTATGACATTGATTATTCTGAGACATTTTCTCGTGTTGTCAGATTGAATTCAATCAAGGTCATTCTTTCTATTGCTATCAATAAGTCTTAGGAGTTTTATCAGCTTGATGTAAAAAATGCCTGCCTGTGTGGTGATCGTACTAAGTAGGTGCATATGGAACAATCTCCTGGGTATGTTGAAGGGAGAATTAGTTGTGTCTTCTCAAGAAAGTTATCTATGGCCTGAAACAAAGCTCATGAGTCTGGTTTGAGAAGTTCAACAGTATTGTTACTGTTTTTGATTTTTGACGTGTGTTGTAGATCATTCTGTTTTTTATAATCGTACGGATAGTAGTTATGTGATGCTAGTTGTGTATGTGTGTGACCATGTTGGTGGAACTTTGCATGGCTCTCTTACGTGCGTGGAAGCACTCGAGGAGTCTTGATATAGTTACGACGAAGATGGTGAATCCGGAGAAGAAGATTGGGATCAGAAACACGAAGGAAAGATAAGAAAAGGATAAGGAAAAGGAGTTGTCACCTAGTCTTTTAATGGAAAGACGAGGAAAACCAAACATAAAGGAAAAACCAATAGAAATCAAGGCGAAGAAAATATATGCATGCTCCGTGCCTAATGGACGTAGTGTACAAATCAATGCAGGCCAGAGAAATGATAAGGATTCTTGTTACGCATGGGGAAGGGGTTAGGTACCCCTATACGCGCGAAGAACTTGGTCTTTCTAGATTTCCTACTTTCTAATGGTCTATTGTGTGTATGCTTGTTTACTTTGAATGCACATGCTTAAGATGACTGAAAACATGTCAAATCAAAGAAAAGAAGTGAATAAGAGAAAACAATTGATAATCTGAGGGACCAATGTAGGTATTGAAAATATCACTTTACTGTACGTCCGTGGGCGATGAGGAAAATCGAGAAAATCGACAATACTCAGAAAGTATTTCGTAAATCAGTGGAAACTTGAAGAAATCCGAGAAAATCAAATTAGGGAAAATAATCATCATTCGGGTTAATGTTGGCATTGTCAAGTCTATTAATATATGCCCTCGGGTGATGGAAAATCAAATCAAATCAAAGTCGCGAAAGTCAGAAGAAATCTAAGAAACGATTTGAAAACCAAGTTTGAAATGAGTGAAATGTATGCATGAGGTATGGAAAAATAGCAAGAGAAAACATGCATGAAAAGGGAAACAAAATGTACAAAATGCATATGTGAGTGAAAAAATGTAAATTTCAAGGACTTTTGTGCAAAATTCACAAATTCTGAATAAAAACTGAAATTCTGAGGCTAAAATCATCAAAAATACATAGGAAAATACATTTTATGTAATTTTGAAGAAATTTAGGGTCAAATGTGTAAAATTGTGCATTTTTGGTCAAATTCAAGATTCCTAGAATTTAACATGCAATTTCGTCAGTAAAACATGAATTTAAGACTGAAGTAGGGTTAAATGTGTAAGAAAATGGTCTTAAGTTTGAAAACAAGAAATTTCAAAGATCGACATGCAAATTTTCCCTAAAAAACATGCATTCAGTGAGAAATTAGTGAATCTCAAGGTTTAAAATGCAATTTTTGAACACATCTGAGTATATATTTAAATTCTCAAGGTTTAATTCGCAATTATGCCAGAAAATTATGCATCAGAACAGTTTTAGTAAAGTTTAGGGTTTTTTATGCAAAAATGTTGGACTTAAATGTATGAAAAGAAACTCAGAGGACTTATACCAAAATTTTAAGCCTAGAAAACATTAACAAGAAGGTACAGGGTCACACTGCAATATTTCAAAACAAACATTATTTAAATGGTTTTAAAAACATATGCAAAGACCTAAATGCAAGAAACAATGACCTATATGTAAGGAAAAGAAAAACTCAGAAGTTTAATCAAAAGAAAATTATTTTTATTTTCTTTTTAGAAAAACATGCGACGATTGTCGATGACAAAGTCCCGCCGTCGACGACCGTCTGGGATGCCCTTCCAGGACATCTCGATGCCCGATCACACATCAGACTCCACCAGGAGCAAGAGGAAGAGGAAGAGATCCAATGGTTTGAATCAGGAGCTTGATGGCTGGAATTGGTCCCCCACCTCCCGCGCCGGTGACATGACTCCGACGACAGTGTCGAGGAAGAAGGTGGTTCAGAGGCTGTAACGCGGCAGTCTTGAGCTCCAGGAAGCTTGGCGACACAGTGAGGAGTATTTCCCCTAGTTCAGAGGCGAGAATGGCATCAGTCCTCTCCCTCCAGATCCTATATGCCGTCGGCGTTTTTTCTCTGGCGAGCTCGACTGCAGGGGGCTATTCGAGGCACGAAATGGAGTCTTGGCTGCTTCAGAGGGTGCGTCGTGGAAGGTTCCTGGATGCTTAGAGTGTGCGGCGGGGCTAGAGGCGCCTGATCGAGCTCTGCTACTAGTCGTCTTTTCCGACGACGGCGACGAAGTCCAATCCCGGCTAGTGGCTCTTGGAGGCTTGCTGGAGGCTCGAAACGATGTCTAGAGGATCGAAGAAGTAGGAGGAGGACTAAGGGGAGAGGATCGAGCACATTAGGGTACGAAGCGATCACTGGATTCGTGGCCCCACCTACGTTGCCGGAAAATAGCTCCGGTGACCCCTAGAACTTTGATTTCGGCCAGGGAAACCCTTTAGCTCTGTTGGAATCATTTGGAGATGGAGGAAGACCTATTAGACCATTTTGAAAGAATTGAGGTCAATGGAGGGCATACCTACCAGGACAGTGGATATGATCGTTGGAGGTCGTCGGAGCTCGACGGAGGTGGTCTGAAACTGGAATTTTTCTCCTCTCTGAGCTTCCTCTGTGCTCATGAATTTCTTTGGTTGCTTTGGTTGTGAGAAAATAGATTGGTGGCTTTCGTTTTGGATTTTTCCTAGTTTTTTTTTCTTCCTCCTTTCCTCCTCTTTTCTCTTTTGCAAATGAGGGGTATTTATAGACTTGCATAGTTAGGTTATTATATGAGTTTGTTAGAGTAGTTATGATTGAGTGGAAGTTAGTTAGGTTATTATGGTTTTGGTTGTTATATGAGTTTGTTAGAATAGTTACGATGGAGTGGAGGTTAGTTAGAGCTGTTAGGGTTTGTTGGAAGTGGTTTAGTCTGTTTGGGTGGTTAATGGTTGTTAAATTCGGGTTTTAGATTTTGGATTTGATTTAGGTTGATTCTAGGATTTTTGGGTTTTTTGGCTGGATTTTAGGGTTTTAAGCTGGGTTTTAGATTTTGAACTTGACTTAGGTTAATTTTAGGATTTTGAGTTAATTTTAAGGTTTAGTGTTGGGGTTTAGGTCTAGGGTTAGGGTTTGCAAGCATATTGGGAGTCTACGGATGTCCCTCCTTGAGTGAGGTTGGAGGATGAATGGGACAGAGATCGATGCGCAGGGTTGACAAAGACACTCACGCTCTCGTACAAGGAAAAAAGAACAGGAGGAAGAAACCACCGCTCATAGTTAACGAAGACGTCCTGCCCATAGCTGTAAGAAAGAGTTAGCTACTGGCAACCAACTACCAGTCGGTGAACGCACCAGAAGTCCTGTCCTGTCTCCTAGAACACCACAAACGAAGTCAAAAATCATAGGAACTGATACTAATGACAAATGTCAACACCAGACACCAGCGTTATTGCTGAGGAGACTGTGGCTGCTAATGAATAATGGTGAATGCCACAAGTAGATTATAATGTATACCATTAGATGATGCATGTTGTACAGATGACAAGTTAACGACCAATCGGCTCTTAAAGGATATAATTGGTTATCACACCTGTTAGGAAAAACATCGGACAAGATTCATGATGCTTGTCGACGGAACAATGATCGGTTATGAGGGTCATTTGGGTAATTTGGGCTACCAATTCAAAAAGAGGGAAGGAACAAGGTGAGTGGGCCATCAAGCACTAGAAGTATTGCACGGGTAGGTCGGGATACCAGCCCAAAGGAAGGAGGAAGATAGTTTGCTTTGATTCCGTCCATTTAGAGCAGAATTCAAAAACAAAAAAGGTGGCACCGAGATTCGTCCGTCTGGATCGAATATGGGATGAGACCATCTAGACTCTGACCGGTAGTATAGAAAAAGATGAAAAAGAGAGGCCTTGAATCCTACTGTTAGGATTGGAATTCAAAGGCAAGAGGGATAGCACCGAGATTCGTTCGAACAGATTGAATCTGGAATGGGACCATTTAGACTCTGATCGGTAGTCTAGAAAAAAATGGAAAAAGGTGCCTTGAATCTGTCTGTCAGGATCGGTATTCAAAGGCAAGAGGGGTGGCATCGAGTTTTGTCTGAACGGATCGAACCTGGGATGGGACCATCTAGACTCTGACCGGTAGTCTAGAAAAAGATGGAAAAAGGAGACCATGAATCCGTCTGTCAGGATCGAAATTCAAAGACAAGAGGGATGGCACTGAGATTCTTCTGGACGGATCGAACCTAGGATGTGACCATCTAGACTCTGTTTGGTAGTCTAGAAAAAGATGGAAAAGGGAGGCCTTAAATCTGCCTGTCATGATCGGAATATAAAGGCAAGAGGGGTGACACCGAGATTGGTCCGAACGGATTAAACCTGGGATAGAACCATCTAGAATCCTACTAGTAGTTAAGAAAAAGATGGAAAAGAGAGGTCGTGAATCCGTTTATAAGGATCGAAATTCAAAGGCAAGAGAGGCACCGATATTCATCCGAATGGATCGAACCTAGGATGGGATCATCTAGACTTCGTCCAGTAGTTTAGAAAAAGATGGAAAATGGAGGCCTTGAATCTGTCTATCAGGATCAGAACTCAAAGGCAAGAGGGGTGACATCGAGATTCGTTCAAATTGATCGAATCTAGGATGGGACCATCTAAATTCCGTTCGGTAGTCTAGAAAAAGATGGAAAAGGGAGGTTTTGAATCCGTCTATCAAGATCAGAGTTCAAAGACAAGAGGGGTGGCATCGAGATTCGTCCGAACGGATCGAACCTGGGATGGGACCGTCTAGACTTTGACAGGTATTCTAGAAAAAGATGGAAAAGGGTGTCATGAATTTGTTTGTCAGGATTGGAATTCAAAGGAAAAAGCGATCACACCGTGATTCATCTGAGCTGATCGAACCTGGGATGTGACCATCTATACTCCGTCTGGTAGTCTAGAAAAAGATGGAAAAGGGAGGCCTTAAATCCGTCGGTCTGGATTGGAATTCAAAGGCAAGAGGGGTGGCACTGAGATTCGTTCAAATGGATAGAACCTAAGATGGGACCATTTAGACTCTGTCCGGTAGTCTAGAAAATGATGGAAACGGGTGGCCTTGAATACGTCTGTCAGTATCAGAATTCAAAGGCAAGAGGAGTGGCATCGAGATTCGTTCGAACGGATCAAATCTGGGATAGGGCCATCACGACTGCGACCAGTAGTCTAGAAAAAGATGGAAAAGGGAGGTTTTGAATCTGTTTGTCAAGATCAGAATTCAAAGACAAGAGGGGTGGCATCGAGATTCGTCCGAACGGATCGAACCTGGGATGGGACCGTCTAGACTTTGACAGGTATTCTAGAAAAAGATGGAAAAGAGTGTCATGAATTTGTCTGTCAGGATTGGAATTCAAAGGCAAAAGCGATCGCACCGTGATTCATCCGAGCTGATCGAACCTGGGATGTGACTATCTATACTCTGTCTGGTAGTCTAGAAAAAGATGGAAAAGGGAGGCCTTGAATCCGTCGGTCTGGATTGGAATTCAAAGGCAAGAGGGGTGGCATTGAGATTCGTCCAAATGGATAGAACCTAAGATGGGACCATTTAGACTCCGTCCGGTAGTCTAGAAAATGATGGAAACGGGTGGCCTTGAATACGTCTGTCAGTATCAGAATTCAAAGGCAAGAGGAGTGGCATCGAGATTCGTTCGAACGGATCAAATCTGGGATGGGGCCATCACGACTGCGACCAGTAGTCTAGAAAAAGATGGAAAAGGGAGACCTTGAATCCGTTTGTCAGGATCGGAATTCAAAGGCAAGTGGAGTGACACTGAGATTCTTTCGAACGGATTGAACCTGGGATGGGACCATCTAGACTCCGACCTGTAGTCTAGAAAAAAGATGGAAAAGGGAGGCCTTGAATCTGTCTTTGAGGATTAGAATTCAAAGGCAAGAGGGAGGCATTGAGATTCGTCCGAACGGATTGAATCTCGGATGGGACCAACTAGACTTCGTCCGGTAGTCTAGAAAAAATGGAAAATGGAGGCTCTGAATCCGTCTGTCAGGATCGGAATTCAATGGCAAGAGGGGTGACATCGAGATTCGTTCGAACGGATCAAATCTGGGATGGGACTATTTAGACTTTGACCGGTAGTCTAGAAAAAAATGAAAAATGGAGGCCTTGAATCCGTCTGTTAGGATCGGAATTCAAAGGTAAGAGGGGTGGCACTGAGATTCTTTCGAACGGATCGAATCTGGAATGAGACCATCTAGACTCTGACCGGTAGTCTAGAAAAAGATGGAAAATGGTGCCTTGAATCCTTCTGTCAAGATCGGAATTCAAAAGAAAAAGGGGTCGCACCGTGATTCGTTCGAGCGGATCGAACCTGGGATGGGGCCATGTACACTCCGTCCGGTAGTCTAGAAGAAGATGGAAAAGGGAGGCCTTGAATCCGTCCGTCTTGATCGGAATTCAAAGGCAAGAGGAGTGACACCGAGATTCGTTTGAACGGATCAAATCTGGGATGGGACCATCACGACTGCGACCGGTAGTCTAGAAAAAGATGGAAAGGGAGACCTTGAATCCATCTGTCAGGATCGGAATTCAAAGGCAAGAGGGGTGGCACTGAGATTCGTCCGAACGGATTGAACCTGGGATGGGACCATCTAGACTCTGACCGGTAGTCTAAAAAAAGATGGAAAATGGAGGCCTTAAATCTGCCGGTCATGATCAGAATTCAAAGGCAAGAGAGTGGCACCGAGATTCGTCCGAACGGATCGAATTTAGGATGGGACCATCTAGACTCCGTCTGTTAGTCTAGGAAAAGATGGAGAAGGGAGGCCTTGAATCCATCTGTCAGGATCGGAATTGAATGGCAAGAGGGGTGGTCCGAACGAATCGAACCTGGGATTGGACTATCTAGACTTCGACCGATAGTATAGAAAAAGATGGAAAAGGGAGGCCTTGAATCCGTCTGTCAGGATTGGAATTCAAAGGCAAGAGGGATGGCACTGAGATTCTTCCGAACGAATTGAATCTGAAATGGGACTATCTAGACTTTGACCGGTAGTCTAGAAAAAGATGGAAAATGGTGTCATGAATCCGTCTGTCAGGATCGGAATTCAAAGGCAAAAGTGATCGCACTGTGATTCATCCGAGCAGATCGAACCTTGGATGGGACCATCTACACTCCGTCTGGTAGTCTAGAAAAGGATAAGAAAGGGAGGCCTTGAATCCGTCGGTTTGGATATGAATTCAAAGGCAATAGGGGTGGCACCAAGATTCGTTCAAACAGATAGAACCTAGGATGGGACCATTTAGACTCCGTTCGATAGTCTAGAAAATAATGGAAACGGGTGGCCTTGAATACGTCCGTCAGTATAGGAATTCAAAAGCAAGAGGAGTGGCACCGAGATTCGTTCGAACGGATCGAATCTGGGATAAGATCATCTTGACTCCGACCGGTAGTCTAGAAAAAGATGGAAAATGGAGGCCTTGATCCGTCTGTCAGAATTGGAATTCAAAGGCAAGAGGGGTGGCATCGAGATTCGTCCAAATGGATCGAATCTGGGATGGGACCATCTAGATTTCGTCAGGTAGTCTAGAAAAAGATAGAAAAAGGGGGCCTTGAATTCGTTCGTCAGGATTAGAATTCAAAGGCAAGGGGAGTGGCACTGAGATTCGTTCGAATAGATCAAATCTGAGATGGGACTATCTTGACTCCGACCGGTAGTCTAGAAAAAGATGGAAAAGAGAAGTTTTGAATCCGTCTATCTGGATCGGAATTCAAAGGCAAGAGAGGTGGCAACGAGATTCGTCGGAATGGATCGAATCTAGGATGGGATCATCTAGACTTCGATCGGTAGTCTAGAAAAAGATGGAAAAGGGAGGCCTTGTTTTCGTCTGTGAGGATCAGATTTCAAAGGCAAGAGGGTGGCACCGAGATTCGTCTGAACGAATCGAACCTGGAATGGGATCATCTAGATTCCGACCGGTAGTTTAGAAAAAGATGGAAAAGGGAGGTTTTGAATCCGTTTGTTATAATCGGAATTCAAAGGCAAGAGGAGTCGCACCGAGATTCGTTCGAATGGATCGAACCTGGGATAGGACCATCTAGACTTCGACTGGTAGTCTAGAAAAAGATGGAAAAGGGTGGCCTTGAATCCGTCTGTTAGGATCGTAATTCAAAGGCAAGAGGGGTAGCATCGAGATTCGTCCGAATGGATCAATCCTAGGATGGGACCATCTAGACTCCGTCCAGTAGTCTAGAAAAAAGATGGAAAAGGGAAGTCTTGAATCCATCTGTTAGGATTGGAATTCAAAGGCAGGAGAGGTGGCATCGTGATTCGTCCGAGTGGATCGAACCTGGGATGGGACCATTTAGACTCCGTCGGTAGTCTAGAAAAAGATGGAAAAGGGAGGCATTGGATCTGTCCGTCTGGATCGGAATTCAAGGGCAAGAGGGGTGGCACCGAGATTCGTCTAAACGGATCGAACCTAAGATGGGACCATCTAGACTTCGTCCCGTAGTCTAGAAAAAGATGAAAAAGGGAGGCCTTGAATCCGTCCGTCTGGATTGGAATTAGAAGGCAAGAGGAGTGGCACTGAGATTCTTTGAACGGATCAAATCTGGGATGAGACCATCTAGACTCCGACTGGTAGTCTAGAAAAAGATGGAAAAGGGTGGCCTTGAATTAGTTTGTTAGGATTGGAATTCAAAGGCAAGAGGGGTGGCACCGAGATTCTTCCGAACTAATCGAATCTAAGATGGGACTATCTAGACTTTGACCGGTTGTTTAGAAAAAGATGGAAAAGGGAGACCTTGAATCCGTTTGTCAGGATCGGAATTCAAAGGCAACAGGAGTGGCACCGTGATTCGTCCGAGCGGATCGAATCTCGGATGCATCATCTAGACTCCGTCCGATAGTTTAGAAAAAGAAGGAAAATGTGAGGCTTTGAATCCGTCCGTCTGGATCAGAATTCAAAGACAAGAGGGGTGGTACCGAAATTCGTCTGAACTGATCGAACCTAGGATGGGACCATATAAACTCCATCCGGTAGTCTAGAAAAAGATGGAAATGGGAGGCCTTAAATCTGTCCTTCAAGATTGGAATTCATTGGCAAGAGGAGTGGCACCGAGACTCGTTCGAACGAATAAAGTCTGGGATGGACCATCTAGACTCCGACAGGTAGTCTAGAAAAAGATGGAAAAGAGAAGCTTTGAATCCGTCTATCAGGATCGGAATTCAAAGGTAAGAGGGGTGGCATCGAGATTCGTTCGAATGGATCGAACCTAGAATGGGATCGTCTAAACTTCGACCGATAGTTTAGAAAAAGATGGAAAAGGGAGGTCTTGAATCCGTCTGTCAGGATCGGAATTCAAAGGCAAGAGGGGTTGCGTTGAGATTCGTCCGAACGGTTCGATCTTAGGATGAGACCATCTAGACTTCGACCGGTAGTCTAGAAAATGATGGAAAAGGGAGGCATTGAATCCGTCTGTTAGGATCGTAATTCAAAGGCAAGAGGGGTGGCACTGAGATTCGTTCGAATGGATCAAATCTGGAATGGGATTGTCTAAACTTCGACTGGTAGTCTAGAAAAGATGGAAAAGGAGGTTTTGAATCCGTTTGTCAGGATCGAAATTCAATGGCAAGAGGGGTTGCATTGAGATTCGTCCGAATGGTTCGAACCTGGGATGAGACCATCTGAACTCTGACCGGTAGTCTAGAAAATGATGGAAAAGGGAGGCATTGAATCCGTCTGTTAGGATCGTAATTCAAAGGCAAGAGGGGTGGCATCGTGATTCGTCCGAACGGATCGATCCTAGGATGAGACCATCTAGACTCCGTCCGGTAGTCTAAGAGAAGATGGAGAATGGAGGCCTTGAATCCGTCTGTTAGGATTGGAATTCATAGGCAAGAGGGGTGGCACTGTGATGCGTCCGAGCGGATCGAATCTGGGATGGGACCATCTAGACTCTGTCTGGTAGTTTAGAAAAAGATGGAGAAGGGAGGCCTTGAACTCGTCTGTCAGGATCGAAATTCATAGGCAAGAGGGGTGGCACCGTGATGCGTTCGAGCGGATCGAACCTGGGATGCGACCATCTAGACTCCGTCTGGTAGTCTAGAAAGAGATGGAAAAGGGAGGACTTGAATCCATCCGTCTGACTCGGAATTCAAAGGCAAGAGGTGTGGCAGCGAGATTCGTCTAAACGGATCGAACCTAAGATGTGACCATCTAGACTTCGTCCGATAGTTTAAAAAAAGATGGAAAATAGAGGTCTTGAATCCGTCCGTCTGGATCGAAATTCAAAAGCAAGAGGAGTGGCATCGAGATTCATTCGAACGGATCAAATCTGAGATGGGACCATTTAGACTCCGACCGGTAGTCTAAAAAAAGATGGAAAAGAGAAGTATTGAATCCATCTGTCAGGATCGAAATTCAAAGGTAAGTGGGGTGGCATCGAGATTCGTTCGAATGGATTGAACCTGGGATGGGATCATCTAGACTCTGACGGGTAGTCTAGAAAAAGATGGAAAAGAGAGGTCTTGAATCCGTCTGTTAGGATCGGAATTCAAAAGCAATAAGGGTTGCGTCGTGATTCGTCCAAACGGAGCGAACTTGGATGAGACCATCTAGACTTCGACCAGTAGTCTAGAAAAAGATGGAAAAGGGAGGTCTTGAATCCGTCCATCTGGATCGGAATTCAAAGGCAAAAGCGGTGAGACTGAGATTCGTTCGAACGAATCGAACTTAGGATGGGATCATTTAGACTCAGTCCGGTAGCTTAGAAAAAAGATGGCAAAAGGAGGCCTTGAATCCGTCCGTCAGGATCGGAATTCAAAGACAAGAGGAGTGGCACCGAGATTCGTTCGAACGGATCAATTCTGAGATGGGACCATTTAGACTTCGACCGGTAGTCTTGAAAAAGATGGAAAAGAGAAGTTTTGAATCCGTGTGTCAGGATCGGAATTCAAAGGCAAGAGGAGTGGTACTGAGATTCGTTCGAATGAATCGAACTTGGGATGGGATCATCTAGACTCCGACCGGTAGTCCAGAAAAAGATGGAAAAGGGAGGTCTTGAATCCATCTGACATGATCAGAATTCAAAGGCAAGAGGGGTGGCACCGAGATTCGTCTAAATGGATCGAACCTAAGATAGGACCGTCTAGACTTCGTCTCATAGTCTAGAAAAAGATGGAAAAGGGAGGCCTTGAATCCGTCTGTCTGGATCGGAATTCGAAGGCAAGAGGAGTGGCATCGAGATTCGTTCGAACGGATCAAATCTGGGATGAGACCATCTAAACTCTGATCGCTAGTATAGAAAAAGATGGAAAAGAGAGGTCTTGAATCCGCTTGTGAGGATCAGAATTCAACGGCAAGAGGGGTTGCGTCGAGATTCGTCCGAACGGATCGAGCATGGGATGGGACCATCTAGACTTCGACCGGTTGTCTAGAAAAAGATGGAAAAGGGAGGCCTTGAATTCGTCTGTGAGGATTAGAATTCAAAGGCAAGAAGGTGGCATCGAGATTCGTCTGAACGGATCGAATCTAGGATGGGACCATCAAGACTCCGACCGGTAGTCTAGAAAAAGATGGGATAGGGTGCCTTCAATCCGTCTGTCAGGATTGAAATTCAAAAGTACGAGGGGTGGCATCAAGATTCGTTCGAATGGATCGAACCAGGGATGGGATCATCTAGACTTCGATCGGTAGTCTAGACAAACATGGAAAAGGGAGATCTTGAATCCGTCTGTCAGGATCGGAATTCAAAGGCAAGAGGGGTGGCGTCGAGATTCGTCTGAAAGGATCGAACCTGGGATGGAACCATCCAGACTCCTACCGGTAGTCTAGAAAAAGATGGAAAAGGGAGGTCTTGAATCTGTCTGCCACGATCGGAATTTAAAAACTTGAGGGGTGGCATCGAGATTCGTTCGAACGGATCGAATCTAGGATGGGACCATCTAGACTCTGACTGATAGTCTAGAAAAAGGTGGAAAAGGGTGCCTTGAATTCGTCTGTCAGGATCGGATTTCAAAGGTAAGAGGGGTGGCATCGAGATTCGTCCGAACGGATCGATCCTAGGATGGGACCATCTAGACTCCGACCGGTAGTTTAGAAAAAGATGGAAAAGGGAGGCCTTGAATTCGTTTGTCGGTATCGGAATTCAAAGGCAAGAGGGGTGGCATCGCGATTCGTTCGAACGAATCGAACCTGGGATGGGACCATCTAGACTCCGACCAGTAGTCTAGAAAAAGATGGAAAAGGGAGGCCTTGAATTCGTCTGTCGGTATCGGAATTCAAGGGCAAGAGGGTCTGACCGTCTGTTTAGCCAAAAGGATTTACCAAGGAGATCTTTTTCATGTACCAGTGCACCCTGGATCGTCGCCGTTGTGGTGAATATCAATTGAAGCAGCTGAGGATTTGTTGTCTATGCCCAATGTCGTCGCGAATTCTGAGTGTTTGTGACATGCCAACGATGCCCTGGCTTTAATGAATGTCACTTCTTTATAAGAATGTGCACCTGATCATCATTTGGAAGACAATTTGTACCAAGCATTTTCAAAATAGTTTCCCTTTCTACAAAGCAGCTTATATGCTCCTAGTCGAATGTTCTAGTTCAATTACATAGTAAGTTGATGTTTTGTTAGGCGACTGATACGTGACCTTCGATCAAAGAGCAGCTGACATGTCTCTGGTTGAAGACTCTAATTCAATTATACTGTAGCTGGTGTTTTGTTAGGCATATGATATGTGACTCTTGACTAAAGAGCAGCT
Organism: Posidonia australis; assembly: GCA_024699735.1. Taxonomy (NCBI): domain Eukaryota; kingdom Viridiplantae; phylum Streptophyta; class Magnoliopsida; order Alismatales; family Posidoniaceae; genus Posidonia; species Posidonia australis. The sequence continues at coordinate 24,059 of JAMKQA010018849.1, forward strand.
GACATTCCCTTAGTATTAGACTGGCTGGACATCACTTGAGGGTATGGGATCTTGGAAGCCAGACTGTAAATATAAATGTTCCTTGAACTACTGGAGTACTTGAGACCATGATTAGTCGAAACAAGTGATACAGTCATCAAGTTATTGGAAATATGTATGCCCACATGTCATCTTGTATGTATTTGGAAAGCAGAAGGAATCGGGGCAACTCGATGAAGGCCTTTGATTAGGATTGTAACCTGCCTGTGACTGACATGTTTAGGGTGTGTTCTGTTCAACCATGGTGTTTTGATAGTTCTGTATTTGACCACACTACTGTAGGACATTCTCCTGATTGTATTTGCCAAATTCTGGATTACTGCGTAGAGTCCACAGTCATGCTGTTGTTTCCACTAATCATTTGATGTATAGGTCATAATCAGAGAACAACTTACTTGTCCTTGATGAACCAAATAACAAATCGTGTAAGCCTAGTTAGAAAGCAACTGACATGCCTTCAACATAAAAGGTGAATGATCCTTAATGAAAACAGAAGTCAGATCAAGAGATACCAAGGCAAAATTGATGCCTCTAGCTTTGAGTCAAGCTACCTGGGAAGCGTTGGGCACCACTCGAGGATGTAAAGACTTGAGGATTAGGCTGTGACTGTAGGCGTATTTTGAATCACTGAAGTGGTCGAGGCTGATTTTGGTTGAGGTTAGAGACACATTTGTTCATTGATTGAAGGTATGTATATTCATCCACTGTCTGGAGTTATACTCCGATGGCGGGAAGTAATGTGATACATCGTAGACTGTCTTAGGTTGGCTCTTCTCTGTTCTACTACTTATTGTGTTATTGTGCTCTGGTTGCAAACATGTACTTACCTGTGTTGACTTTAGGCATTCCCTAAATAATGTTTACCATACCTGGACTACTGTGGAGGAATTGCTGTCGTGCTGTTGATTCTGTAAGTCTGTGTAGCTCGTACATTAACTGGTATCCTTATTGTATTTGCACTTTAACCATTGAGCAGTTGAAATGTCCTTGGTTAAAAGCATTTGGTGAAAATCCTATTGAATAAATCCATATGTAAGTAAAAAGATTCATATAAGTAAAATTGTGATGATTATGATTATTGTATTGGACTTTATTATTGTGAGCAATTTAATTATTTAGGAATGACCTTTTTGTTTGATCAAGAAGTGCAGTGATTTTAGTTGCTTGTTATCTACATTTATTGCTTTGCTTGTTTAATGAGTTTATTATCTGGATTGCTTGCTTGTTTAGTTTAATTGTTTGTTTGCCCTCCGTTAGGTTGAAAAGTTGTATGCTTGTTAGAAGAAGATGACACCTTCGACTCAGTTGACACTACAGAGATTCGTAAGTCATTAGGTGGCTCTCGATAGGTAGTTGTGGCACTTAAACTTACTGTAATTTAGTGTAATGGACTTGGTTCCATGCCAAACTCTTTAAAGTCCTGCACCTGTTTTTTCTTTTCAATACCATTATCTTTTCTTTTACTCCCTCATAGATGTACGGTTTCACTCTAACCCTGACTTGGAGGTAATAAACGCTTAATCTATTCAAGAGGCTTTTATTACAAGAGGGTGGTCAGTCCCTTAAAGGTGTGATTTTGCTGAATGTATACTCCAACTCCTCTCCAAGGTACGGTAAGGGTAGAGCTACAACGCACGCTTTTCATTCTTGAGTTGACTTCTGTCTTCGTCTTCTGTCTTCTCTATTCTTTTATGTCATTGCGAATGTATGTTTTCTTTTTAGGCTCACACTCAGTCATCCTTAATATTTTATCTTCCTCTTGCAGGTGCAGGATCCCTGCGGAGTTTGGACATTTCGTACGGCTTTGATGTTTGGTGGTTCTCTTACTAAGTTGGTTGTCTAAGTAGTGACAACTGAGGAGGGATAATCTATTCTGACATAGGCGAGTTTTTCCAATTTTTGTCATCGAACAGAATGTTATTGACAAGCAAATTATTATTTTTAATTGTTCTTGATTTTTTTTTTGTTTTTTGTTTTTCTCTTTTTTTGTTTTTCATCTTTTTTGCTTTTTCTATTTTTTTGTATTTTGGTATATGGTGATGCAAAAAGAAAAACAACGGAAGCAAAGGAAAAAAAAAATACAGCTCCAGCCCTTGTTGTTGCTGTTTTGTTGATGCCACTGGGGTTCGTAGTAATTCCTAGCAGTGTCACTGGAAATCGGAATCAAGGCAGGTGTAACTGAAGCCATCAAAACCATTATTGAAATTGAGACTGTCACTGTGAATGTTGAATCTACTGGTGATATTAGGACTGTATCTTTGTTGGAGTTGATATCTACTGTGACGGCTGTCTCCTATCAGATTCAGGGTATTTACACGTGTTGGGTCAGATCGGTGCGTGAAAAACTAGCAAACTTTAGGTTAGACTCTCCGCAGAGGAACAAGAACAAGAGTAGCACACGTGAGTGTCATCGGATAGAACTGAGAAAAAAGAGAGGATAAACTAGGCTAATGAGGAACAAGAACAAGAACAAGAGCGGTATATGTGTATGTTGTCAGACAGAACTGAGAAATGATAAAAGAACAAACCAGGCTAATGAGGCCTGATGGATTCCTCGGGAAAGAACAGGGAGAAAGAGGAAAACCCCCGAAGTTCCAGCATTCTCGGAGTTTGCCTACTCAGACAGGGTAAGGTCGGTTATTCTAGGGTGTGCACGTGCGTGTGCAGGTGTATGTGTGTGCTGTCTCCTGTGGGTAGATGACAATGTTTTCATTGTCAATCAAATCCTGGATAGCATTTCGGCGAGTAAAACACTTGTTCGTTGAATGTCCACGGGTGCGATGTAATTGGCAGGATAAGTTTGTCTTATATCACCTGGGAAGCGGGTCTTGTGGTGGACGAACCTCTAGTAGCTACAGGAACGACGCAACTTCAGGAAAGATGTTACTCAACGAATCCCTGAGTGGGGTGAAGTCACTTTCCTTACGGCGAGGCTGCCCTTGTCGTTATTGTTGCCCTTGTTGAACTGACACAACATGATATGTCGGCTCAACGGTAGTGTGTAGATGTGTAATGCGTGTTGACTTAGATGTTGTGAGGATAAAGACATGGATGTGGGTGTTGTGCCAACAACAAAGGTCCCATTGTCAATCAAAGCCTGAACCACATCCCGCGGAGTATGGTCGAGTGCCTTGAGGCTCGGTGATAATTATAGTATACGTTCGCGTCGTACCACCAAGGGAGTGGAGTTGGGGGGGACGCAGATCCGAAGTCTCAGAAGCGACATAACCTGAGAAAAAACAGCGCTCAGCGACTCATCCGGCGGAGTGTAGTCGCTTTCAACACGATAACCTCGTTTCTCCTTGGGTTGCTGTCCTTGTTGAGTCGATGTGATGTGATGCGTCGGTTTGATAGTGGAAGCGTGCGCCTAATGTGCAGTGATGACCTACGTGTTGGGACCTGACCCTAATGTTGAGGTGGATTCTAAGTATGCTGTGCTGTGTGTGGTGTTGAGAGCGAAAGCAACAGCTGCGACACCAATATAGCTTCGGGCGACGGACTCGAAAAATGCTGTACTCTTGCATAATTATTGGGTTGATTCTTAAGTGACTGTGATGCATGTTGTGATCAATGCAGTTGTGGTGCAAGAGGCAGAGATAACACCCTTATCGTCGAAGCAGTGTGATGTTGGGACGATGGTATAGGTGATAATGTAGTGGGGTGAGCTTGCAATGCTATAGTGGTTTGCATTGGAACCTCAGAGGCCGAAAGAGGACTCTCAACAGGATCAAGAGAAAGGGTTAGGCGCTCGAACTCTCGGACCAAAGCTCTCAAGTACTAAGCCTGTGTGGCCGAAGACCCATCAAAAGATAGGTCAGAAGGCAAGAGTGGAACCGGAATAGCCTCTAAAATAGATGAAGCTGTAGCTGGTTGAACTCCTTAAACAGGAGGGTCCGAGAGATAGGGTGTAGGTGGCAAAACTTCTGGGACCCGTGTGGTAGTCACCGCAATCGACTTGGTGACGGACCCTAGATCGGTTTGTGTCTGCCACTGTCTCGGAAGAGGAGATAGAGATTCTCCATGATTCCCAAATCAGGACGCACAGAGGGAAGAAGAAGCAATCAAAGTGAGAGGAGGATCTGAATGTGGGTTCTCCTTCAAAACAATAACCAAAGGCTTGCAGGTCTGCAGGACCATGGCTAACCGCAAGTGAAAATGAATGGAGCTGCGGCAAAAGACAAATGCACGAGCTCTAAGACGAACTATCGTCAAAAGTGACCAATGGTTTAGAAAAGACAAGAGAAAACAACCACGGGAGGCCGTCCGCAACGGAGACACCTAAGCTTTTAGTTGAGGACATCGCAACAAGCTACCTGTGAAAAACAAGTAAGGGAAATAGGTATCAGAACCTGAACAACAACGTATAGATAAATGTGAGTTACTAAAGTGGCATGCAATGACACAATGTGGATGAATGTCCTAAAGTGCACTCATTCACAATACATGTCCTATAGGAAGTTGACCACAAAGGACGCACTCATGGGTTATGGGTTTTGACTCTGGTCAGAAAATAAAGTTTTCACTCTAAATTCTGGTCAAAGGGCAGGCAGTGAACGGGTGGTGCGTTGGTAGTCTCGTCTCCTGCAGTAGCATGGAGTTGTATCCTCTACTAACATCGACACGATCTCAGACAAGAGGGACAAACTAGCAACACGTCCTACGCCAAAGCTATAGAACGGGTTATTAGAATTGCCCTTCACAAACTGTAGGTGGACACAGAAGAGAAGATGCATGTCCTATATGATCAATCATACGATATGCTTTTGTGTCTTTTACTTACGTTTTATTAAATTATGGGAGATTGTGAGCATTTATCTCTAGTTGTCTTATTATTTATTTATCTGAGTTTGTGCATTTTATTTTAACTAGATAGGGAGACAAACATGTCTCTACTCTCTTAATCATGACAAATACAAAAAGGAAAAAAAACACAATCATGACATCCAAACAGTCAATCAATAAAGCAAAAGGTATGAATATGGTATGTGCTAGTGTAGTGCTCACAAGTAGTGAAGAAAAGCAAGTATCAACAGAAAAAGTATGAATAGGTCATATGCATGTAAAAAGGTAAAAAAAGACATGTTCAGTCAAATATGTACAAGCAAACAAATATAAAGTATATAGACTAAAGACAAGTAAGAAAATCAAAACAAAAGCTAGAATCTGGTTACCCCCAACGGAGTTGTCAGTTCCTGTGACCATGCCGGTGGAATCCTGTACGGCTCTCCTACGTGCGTGGAAGCACACGAGGAGTTCCGATACGGTCATGGCGAAGATGGTGAATCCGGAGAAGAAGATTGGGCTCAGAAATACCAAGGAAAGATAAGAAAAGGATAAGGAAAAATGAGTCGCTATCTAGTCTTTTAATGGAAAGATGAGGAAAACCAAATATAGAGGAAAAAGTAAAAGAAATTAAGGCAAAGAAAACATATGCATGCTCCATGTCTAATGGTTGTAGTGCACAAATCAATACGAACTAGAGAAAGGATAAGGATTCTTGTTACGCATGGGGAAGGGGTTAGGCACCCCCATGCCCCTGAAGAATTCGGTCTTTCTAGGTTTCTTGCTTGCTAATGGTCTATTGTGTGTATGCTTGTCTACTCTAAATGCACGTGCTTAAGATGACTGAAAAACATGCTAAATCAAAGAGAAGAAGTGAATAAGAGAAAACAATTGATAATCTGAGGGACCAATGTAGGCATTGAAAATGTCACTTTACTGTATGTCCATGGGCGATGAGGAAAATCGTGAAAATCGAGAATAATCGGAAAGTGTCTAGTAAATCAGCGGAAATTTGAAGAAATCCGAGAAAATCAAATTGGGAAAAATAATCCTCATTCGGGTTAATGTCGGCATTGTCAAGTCTATTAATGTATGCCCTCGGGCGATAAAAAGCCAAATCAAATCAAAGTCGTGAAAGTCAGAAGAAATCCGGGAAACGATTTGAAAATTAAGTTTGAAATGAGTTAGAAATGTGTGCATGAAGCAAGGAAAAATGGCAAGAGAAAATATGCATGAAAAGGAAAACAAAATATACAAAATACATGTGTGAGTGAAAAAATATAAATTTTAAGGACTTGTGCAAAATTCACAAATTCTGAATGGAAACTAGAATTCTGAGGCTAAACCATCAAAGATACATAGGAAAATACATTTTATGTAATTTTGAAGAAATCTAAGATTAAATGTGTAAAACTGTGTATTTTTGGTCAAATTCAAGATTCCTAGAGTTCAAAATATGCAATTTTGTCACTAAAACATGTGTTTAAGACAATTCTGAAGTAATTCAGGGTTAAATGTGCAAGAAAATGTTCTTAAGTTTGAAAATAGGATATTTCAAGGATTGACATGCAAATTTTTCCTAGAAAACATACATTCAGTGAGAAATCAGTGAATCTCGGGATCTAAAATGTAATTTTTGAACACATCTGAGTATATATTTAAATTTTCAAGGTTTAATTCACAATTATGCCAGGAAATTATGCATTCAGAACAATTTTTGTAAAGTTCAGAGTTTTTTATGCAAAAATGTTGGACTTACATGTATGAAAAGAAACTCAGAGGGCTTATAACAAAATTTTAAGTTTGGAAAACATTAACATGAATGTACAGTAGTCATACTGTAATATTTCAAAACAAATATTTTTTAAATGGTTTTAAAAACATATGCAAGAACCTAAATGCAAGAAACAATGACCTATGTGTAAGGAAAAGAAAAACTTAGAAGTTTAATCAAAAGAAAACTATTTAAAAAAAAAAAAAAAAAAACATGCAACCGTCGCCAGCGACGGGGTCCTGCAGTCGACGACGGTCTGGGATGCCTTTACGGGGCATCTCGATGCTTGATCACACATCAGACTCCACCAGGAGCAAAAGGAGAGGAAAATGAAGAGATTCAATGGTTTGGATCAGTAGTTTGATGGCTGGAATTGGTCCCCCTCCTCCTGCACCGGCGACACAACTCAGACGACGGCGTCAGGTAGAAGGTGGTTCCAGAGGCTGCAACACGGCGGTCTTGAGCTCTAAGAAGCTTGGCGACACAGTAAGGAGTATTTCCCCTAACTCAGAGGCGAGAATGGCATCAATCCTCTCCCTTCCGATCCTGCCTGCCGTCGGCGTTTTCTTCCCCGACGAGCTCGACTGCGGGGGGGGGGCTATCTGAGCACGAAATGGAGTCTTGGTTGCTCCAGAGTGCTGGGGGTGCGTCGTGGAAGGTTCCTAGATGCTTGGAGTGATGCGACGGGGCTGGAGGTGCTCGATCGAGCTCTGCTACCAGTCATCTTCTCCGGTGACGAAGCCTGATCCCGGCGAGTGGCTCTTGGAGGCTTGCTGAAGGCTTGAAACGGTGTCTAGAGGATCGAAGAAGCAGGAGGAGGACCAGGGGGAGAGGATCGAGCACATTGGGGCACAAATCGATCACTGGATTCGTGCCCCCACCTACGTCGTTGGAAAATAGCTCTGTGATCCTTGGAACTTTGATTCTGGCCAAGGAAACCCTCTGGCTCTGTTGGAATCGTTTGGGGAAGGAGGAGGAAGATCTATTAGACCATTTTTGAAGAAAATTGAGGTCAGTGGAGGACATACTTGTGAGGACAATGGATATGATCGTCGGAGGTCGTCGGAGTTCGCCGGAGGTGGCCTGAAATTGGAATTTTTCTCCTCTCCGAGCTTCCTTTTTGCTTCTGGATCTCTCTGGTTGCTTTAGTTGTGAGAAAATAGTTTGGTGGCTCTCCTTTTGGATTTTTCCAAGCTTTTTTTTCTTCCTCCTTTCCTCATCTTTCCTCTTTTGCAAATGAGGAGTCTTTGTAGACTTACATGGTTAAGTTGTTAAGGTTGTTATATGACTTTATTAGAGTAGTTATGATGGAGTGGAAGTTAGTTAGGTTATTATGGTTTTGGTTGTTACATGAGTTTATTTGAGTAATTTTGATAGAGTGGAGGTTAGTTAGAGAGTTTTGGTTGTTACATGCGTTTGTTAGAGTAGTTATGATGGAGTGGAGGTTAGTTAGAAGGTTTAATTTGTTACATGAGTTTGTTAAAGTAGTTATGATGGAGTGGAGGTTAGTTAGAGAGTTTAGTTTGTTAGAGTAGTTATGATGGAGTGGAGGTTAGCTAGAAAGTTTAGTTTGTTATATGAGTTTGTTAGAGTAGTTATGATAGAATGGAGGTTAGTTAGAGAGTTTTGATTGTTACATGAGTTTGTTAGAGTAGTTATGATGGAGTGGAGGTTAGTTAGAGCTGTTATGGTTTATTGGAAGTAGTTTAGTCTGTTTGGGCGGTTAGAGGTTGTTATAGATTGTTAATTTAGGGTTTTAGATTTTGGATTTGATTTAGGTTGATTCTAGGGTTTTAGGCTAGATTATAGGGTTTTAAGTTGGGTTTTAGATTTTGAACTTTGACTTAGGTTGATTTTTGGGTTTTGAGTTAGTTTTAAGGTTTAATGTTGGGGTTTAGGTCTAAGGTTAGGGTTTACAAGCATATGGGGTGTCTACAATGTGGATGATTTTTTGATTACCGGTAGTGATGTTACAGACATCCAAAGTACGAAAGATCATTTGTAGAAGCATTTTATGACTAAAGGCATGGGCAGACTTAAGTATTTTTTGGGTATTGACTTTGCTTATATCAGAGACATGATGGCATTGTCACCGAGAAAATATACGTTAGATATACTACAGGAAATAGGACTCTTAGGGTGTAAGCAAGAGATTACTGCATTTGATCAGAGCTTAGACTTCTGGTATAACTATTCTTCTCATTAAAGGATGCTGGTGGGTATAGGCGATTAATTGGGAAATTGATCTATTTGACGGTTACATGTGTTGATATTACTTACGTTGTTGGAGTTCTTAACCAGTTTATGTAGGAACCAAGGACAATATATTAGTTGGAAATCTTACGTGTATTAAGAAGGTTCAAAGCAAAGTGCTTGTTTATAAGAAAAATGGTCATCAGTACATTGAAGTCTATTCATATTCTGACTATACAGGAGATAGAAGAGATCGAAAGTCTACTTCGGGATATTGTACTTATGTTAAGGGAAACTTGGTTACATAATGTAGTAAAAAAGCAGAATGTTATCTCTAGATCCAGTGTTGAATCTGAGTATAGATCCATATATTGTGATAATTAGGAGGCCATCTACATTGTCAATAATCCTACCTTCCATCTGTATACCTAGTATATAGAGGTGGATTATCATTATGTTGAGAGATAGTGATCCAAGGAATTCTCTACTCCAATATACAAAGTCTTCTGACCAGTTTGCAAACATTTTTACTAAAAGACTTAATGTGGGAATTTATGAATTACTTTGTAACAAGTTGGACATAATAGATATATATGCTTCAGTTTAAAGGAGTGTTGAATTTATTAGAATATTATATATTGGGTAACGTAATTTATCCAATCTTAGATATATGTAATATGTGGATTCAATAGTAATCAATCTTTTTTTTTGCACACACAGATATTAATTGATTTTTTTTTAGCTATGGATTTTGTTTCTTACTTCTAATTGTTTTCTTGAGCTTTACACAATGCAGCACTAGTTATAATGATGTTTCTGATTGATCATTTTCGTGTCGTTTATACTTATAGAACAAGCTGCATAATCTAATTTACATAATGAGGAAATCACACTATTAGAATATGGTCTGCATACACCAAACTAAGTTTTGTAATATTATCCTGAGTGTATAAGGGGTATTCATTGTTCTACAAAGATATTAGTATATCTGTCTAGCATGCATTAGATCAGTGGGCTAAATTTTGCACAAATACTTAGACTGACAAAAGGACCCTGCAACTGATCACAGGATATGCTCAAGAGTTTTTGGGCTCATTAGGAACATAAATACTAACTGGTTTGGACAACATATTAGTTACCTTGTGGTAATTTGTTGTGGACGTGATCTGACACTCCTTCACAAATGCGTCTTACAGATGGTCTCTGGCCAGATTATAATGATGGAAGTTGGCCAGCTTGTTGCAGTGAAACACCGTTTGATATAAACAAGGTGGTGCCTTGTTTTATATCATCACCATATAAAAAGGAATATGTGGCATTGTAGATTGTCAATCCCATGCTTTTTCTTAACTTTCCATATTTATATCATTTTTGCTATCAGGTCTCAAGTTTGATGGGAGAACTTAAGAAATATTGGCCTTCTTTGAGCTGCAGTTCTTCGTCTCTTTGTTTTGGTGGAAAGGGGCTCTTTTGGGCGCATGAAGTAAATTAGAAATCCATTATTTCCTTTTTAATCATTATTAACAGTTTTCCATTATATGCTGACTGCAATTTTTCATCTTTGTCAACATCATCTGTCACACTGTGGAATAACACCTTAAACAGTGGGGTAAGCTGATCCTCTGTTCTTCAAATGTTATTTTCAGCTCATTATCATAATAATACACTGGCATTATGTTAGGGATACAAATTGACAATTCTTTTATGCATATGATCCTATATTCATTGTTGAATGTTATGGATATGATTTATCCTTATCCATATATTGGTGTTTTGTAATATTCATAGGTATGAGTACAGATACAGATATGGATATTATGTTTGTTTGTTTTTAACTTTTTGGGTGGGCATGGATATGCTATAGATAATTTAACGTTATAATGACGATTTTTGGTATGATTTTTGTTTTTAGTACTTAGAACTCTTTCTTTTGGTATCAAAAGTTTCTTCATCTGGTTTTGCTTCTTGCAGAGAAGCATGGGACATGCTCATTTCCTGTTATTACTGATGAGTATGACTACTTCTCAACTGTCCTAGATCTCTATCACAAGTACAATATGACGGTTAGTGCAGAGAATCCCTTTCATTGATAACTTAACACTATCTAGTATTTTAAACATATCATTTTTTTATTCAAAATTAAATCTGATGACCATGTCGAACTCACTTGTGTTAGTGTACTTCTCGATTGTCACAGAGAACAATCTCTAAGTGGTTCTGTGCTAATTGTTGTTGGAGCTTTCTTGAGGTTCATGATGTTCTTCTTTGTAGTTTGTCTGAGATTTAATATTATTTTCATTGTCCATCTAATAATTTGTATGAAAATTGCACAAATATCTAGAGTGGGTTGCATGAAAAATCTTGCATTGAGTTGCATAAATTGCAAAACATCCACACTTGATGTTTATCTATTCCAGGAGCACAAACAACAACTGCTGCTTAAATGTGAGAATACCTGATCAGATACAATCTTAGTGAAAAAAACATTTTACCTTTCCGAGTTTCCCAACCTTCGGCTAAAGGAATTTGTATTTGAGATGTTTTGTACAACTGCACTTAAATTAGCCTTTTCTTGCTCAAAAGCAATCAGCTCTTCATGACATAAATGCCTACTTATGTTTGATAAAAAGTAATATAACCAGTTTTCTTCTCAAACGAAAAGAACATTTTATCTACAGAAAATTCTAGATGATGCTGGATTTGTGGCATCAAATGCGGAAGAATATCCATTGAGGGATGTGGTTACTGCAGTTGAGAATGCTGTTGGAACATCACCATTACTGGTTTGTTCACATGGTTCTGTAGAGGAACTCCGCATATGCTTTGATAAGAACTTAAAGGTAAAGTTCAGACTAATATGTCATGTCTCCTCTTGTCCACATTGATGTAGGGAAATTTGACCTGTTAGTAAATTTATGAATAAGTTGGCATTTTTCCATGCTATAGAATGGTATATGAGTCATGACATACAAATACTTGGGATACTGTAAAAAAAATGTTAGAAATTCATCAGAACTTTCTAGATTTAAAATAACTATTTTATTAGAGAGATGGATGCAATATGCAATGTTACTTGAAATTGATAGGAATCTCAAGTCTCATTAGTTTTCTCTTTAAATGGGGTTTGTTTATGTGAGAACAATTTTTGAGGACTTAAAATGAATATGAATCACAATGAGGCTGCGGTAGTGCAGTATGTTGTTTTTGTATTGTGCATTATTTCATTCCTTCATTTGCTACATGATGTTTTCAGATATTAAAGCTTATTGCTTGTTGATTTCTTCTTTTTCTTTGGTTCAGCCACGTGACTGCCTTCTCACTACACATGGTACTCTACATTCAAGTAGCTCTTGCCCAAATTACATCAGCCTACCTAACTACACACGCATTGGTAAGTTTTATCTTTTGTTGATTTCATAATTCTACTACTCTATTGCGTGAAATCATAGAGAATGAAACTAAGCACTACTGAAGCTATCCGTTGAAAAGAAATAATAAATTCAGTTATCAAATAGTAGGCCTGTAGATAAATTTTTCTATACTTGTGTATTGAATGTATGTATTTGGTAATGATTTTCTTTGTATTCCAACAGCCAGAGGTGAAAATTCAACAATTACATGGTTGCCTGATGACAAAAACTCAAGTGATTACTGAGTTCCCACCATTTGAATTCATCGGTTAAGTTTTCCACTGGAAAACAAGTAATTTGTTCATGACGCCCCCATCCTGTTGCAGATGGATGTAGTAACATTGGTTCTCATGGCCAAGTTAATTACTGTTAAGATGGTTGAAGTTTGAATCTATGTAAATCATGCTATCAAAGTAGTAGTGCTCCAGCTAGTGAAAAATGTACACAGAAATCTTTACTCTGTATCTCTTGTTCAAGTTTCTTGTAAGTGGCTTAAAAGAAGTGTTGGTGATGGGCATACCATTTGTAGTTTGCAAGCTTGTTTATAGGAATTTATGTGTAAAAATAATTTCACACGTATAATGGTTGCTCATTTTTTTTTACTGGATGGAAAATTAGTGACATGCAGTGGGCAAATCAGAAAATAAATGGGTTTTATATCTGCACTCATACTTAAGTGTCACAATCTGTTTCTTATATGGATATATTATAGATAAATATACAGAAAAGTTATAATAGACTCATGGGTTCATTCTACATAAAATGAGCTTCCATTTTATTTTCAATATCTACCTTTGTATCAATTATTTAAATTGTTGGATTTGATCTACATCAATTATAATGTCTACGTATCAAGAATCAAGTGACTCTTAAAACTTCTATCATATGTAAATGTCGTAAGTAAATTGCAAAATTTTCAAGTGAGGATAAGTATTTGAATTACAAAAAATAAATAAATTGTTGTTTCTCAAAATTTGTATGTTAATTGAGAAATCCGATAGTGGATTTGATTTACAATATTTATTGTGTATACAACTCGAAAATCAAGTGAAATATTTGAACAAAATTAGCAAAAACTGAGTGTTAAATGGTCTATTGTTAGACATTGTGCTTATATTACTAGAACAATTGTTATATTACTTATGAAATTTTTATTATTATCAAATTAATATTTATATTACAAGACAAATTAGGATTCAGTTAAAAAAGAGAGCTCATGAGCTCACTTTATCTTTCTCCATATTGATATATTATTCTCTAATAAAAAAAATATCCTTACAGAAAAAGACCAAGTGATATGATATGGTTTGAAGTTACACAAAATACATTAAAAAAAAGGACAAAATTGAATCAAATCTAAATCAAACTTGATTGAAAGTTATACCGATATGTGTTTTGGATAATCATCGGATTGTTTTTGTGATAATGATAATGTCATATACTAGAAATATTGTTAGTTATCAAAGGATAATATACGAAGGAACAATATTCCTTCTTATATAGGAATTAAAATTAGGAGTATAAATTGGGTTTGGTTAGCCCATGACCCGCCTAATCCAGCCCATAAATATTAAGATTTGGTTGATATATGTATGGATTGTGCTAGAGATAGGGTAAAATTTCTATCCCAAAGTTGTTTTAAGTTGAGCTTGGGTTAGATCTAACCTAACCCAGCCCAACCCATTGGCATAGTCCATGAGTTTAGCCAGTGAATTTAGCCCAATCCAATGTATATATGTTAGTCCAGTCCATCAAGATGTGTTTTTATTGGTTTCAAAACATTTTTTGAGCAATTGTACTATTAAATGTGCTTCTTTATTTATTTATTTATAATGCAATTTGGATAATGTTGGAGCTTATAATGGACAACAATATTTATACAATCAAGTTAAGTCAACCTATAATTAGTCTAAAAGTGTTTAGATTAGGTCAATCCAAACCCAACCCAATCCATGATTGAATTGGATTAGGTTGTGTTCTTTGAACCCACCAAGGTTGTGAGTTGGGTTCGGATTAGAAATTTATTTTGTGGGTTGAGTTGGATTCAGGAAAACCCAATTCAACTTAGCTGATTTGCATCCGTGAGTAAAATATATTTTCTCGATACATGTAAAGGATACAAGGTAACATTAGCGTGGCCACTCCGTGGCCATTTTAGCAATCGTTGTGGATTTAATGGCTTTTACTTTGAATACAAGGTGTTAGCCCACTCGATTGCTATTTGCCAAAATTTAATAAGTGTATCTTCCTCTCTAGTCCCCACCTTCTCTAACCATGTCACTCCCTCTTGGCAACCCTCATTTTTCTCTCCAGCCACATTTATGGTCGGGTTTTCTTCTCAACAATTAATAGTTATTCTATTGACGGATGAGTCCTACACTCAAATGGACTTCCTATCCACCTATGTAGTGGTGACCATCAACTACCATAGCATTTCTCAAAAGGAGTTGGCATCCCACTTATTACAACTCTAGTCACAGCATTAGGAGTGGCAGGTCATTCATATCATCGACTTCAAGTTTCTAGATAAATTTCGTTCTGTCTAACTCCGAGACAAGATACTCACTACTAACTGGACCACCTCTTTTGGGATTTCTCTCTATTTTGCTCCTTGGTCAACCAACATCAATGTCGTTTATACACTAGAGGAAGAAGGATTCTAGATTCGCATGGAAGGAATCCCACACCATCTGTGGAGTATCAATTTGTTCTCAAAAATGGTTTCTGATTTCGTTGATCTATTGGAAGTGGACATGAGCCATGAACAAGCGTGTTTCCAAAGATATGCTTGCATCAAGATCAAGCTGCATTTTGGCAAAGAATTGCCAAGAATTCTCCATTTTCTTTCTCCAAAAAGTCTATCCCATCCATTTCAATCATGTCCTGGATATTTGTACCTCTTCAACGACAAAGTTTGGGCCTCTATCCGCACCTTTTGCCATGGGTATCACTGGTCCTTGAGGACATAGGAAGCCCTATAAGAAGGTGTTACAGGGTGGAGGACATAGGGGTGGAAAAGGGGGTAGAGGTAATAATATTGGTTATAATGTTTGGAAATGCTGCCCAATTGCACATGGTAATGTAGTCGTGATCCACAATAACATTCCAATCAAAGGCCTATAAGATGAACTCCTCTCTCCAGTGAAATTAGCATTCTTCCTAGGCACTCATTTGGAATGGCAAGCACCTCTGCTACTGTTCAGTATAGTCGCCACCAACAGTCAAGTTCTCTTCCTCCCTCAGCCTCGACATTTCATCCTTGAAAGATCTCAACCTTGTTACTTCTACTATCTCCCTATGTGATTCTTCTAAACTCCAAACTGGGAAGGCACCAATATTCTACCCTAGACCTCCTACTTCACGTGATGATCAAGAATCAATGGATGCCATTAATGTTCAAGCTAAAGATCCTATTCCCACTTCTACCATGTAGGTGTCTCAGAGCTACAAGAATAAGAAGGCCAAAGTCAAGGCAGTACAAGCTACATTTGATGATTTAGACTTTGAGGAATTGGGGGCAAAGGAGGAAGGTACTAGGGTCCCTCTCGTTTCCTTTCATTCTAAGGCCCATTACTCTCATCCTACTAGCCCTACTCACGTCGCACTAGGTACCTTTCGAAACCACATGCCTTTGCCTCCTCCATGCCCTAGAATGTAGCATGGTGGTCATTTCTTAGCTTCTTGCTTTTCATCCTAGTCTAACTCTTTGAGAGTAAGTTCTACTAGGCTAGGGGTGTCCTCTCCCCAAGACCTTATTGTGATTGGTAATCTCAATTGGGATACCTATGATGAATTTATGGCTTTCTGTTCTAAAATTGGAATTCTTACTAATGATGCTATGGATGCTAAACATTTGCTTGATACAATTAGAGCTCAACATATTCTAACTACTTTCGATTTATATGTTGAAAATGAAAGTGTAAATCTCTTATGGTCTCTACACGGTTAATTTATTTTGTTGCAAACTATTTATCTACATTCATTTTATTCTGTGATGATTATTTTGTCTTGGAATATTCGAGGTCTAAGGAGTAGTTCTAAACATAGAGAGCTTAGGAACTTGGTGCGTATGGCCAAGATTGATTTTCTCATTATCCTTGAAACTAAAGCTAAGTATTTCTCCCAACATACATTGAGAAGCATTGGAGGTGGTAGACTTAACAAGTGGGAATTCCTTCCAACCTTAGGATTCTCTAGAGGTATTTTGATGGGTTGGGATGATGCCTGCTTTAATAAACTGGAGGTTTTCCATGGAAATTTCTCTCTATCTATTTACTTTAGGAATCTCTCAAACTTCTTTGAACGGTGGCTTACTGGGGTATATGGCCCATGCTCTGCATCGTCTAAACTTCAATTCTGTGCTAAACTTAGACATATTTTGACCTTTGTCAGGGACAATTGGGCTATTGGGAGGATTTCAATATCACTAGATTATCCCATGAACGTTCCAATGGATCTTACTATACCCCCTAATGGCTAACTTCAATGACATCATCGTGGATGCTAGCCTTTTAGATTTATCTCCCAATAACTATTCTTTCACTTGGTTTAACCTTTAGGAAGAAGAGATAATGGTCAAGTTAGATAGATTTTTGATTTCTCCCAATTGGGAGTCTCCATTCCCAAAAAAAGCTAGAATTCTCTCAGATCACATCCCTATTTGCTTAGACACTTGTCCACATCGGTGGGGGCCCTTTCCTTTTAGATTTTACAGTTCCTAGCCCCTCACTAAAGGTTTCGATAACATAGTCAAGGATTACTGGACCCCTTTCTCATCTACTATTGATCCCATTGCAAAATTTTCATATAAGATCAAGGTGACTAAAGTCACTATTAAATTTTGGCTAGTTTTTCAATGAGATAATCACGGATCTACGCTCT
Organism: Posidonia australis; assembly: GCA_024699735.1. Lineage (NCBI taxonomy): Eukaryota > Viridiplantae > Streptophyta > Magnoliopsida > Alismatales > Posidoniaceae > Posidonia > Posidonia australis. The sequence goes on from JAMKQA010018849.1 coordinate 41,138, forward strand.
TGGCAATTGAGAAGATGGTTCAAAGATTAGATGCTCAGGCTGAATTTGCCTCATTATCTCTCCATCAAAATGGTAACAGAAACAAGATTTAAGACATGAACACCTTAATATTTTAAAATGTTAGGAAATTTACTGGAGATAGTGATCTTGTATTTAGTGGCTTAAGGAAAGTGATCTGAATACTTCTTTTTTCATAAAATCACAAAATTCTAGGTGGAGGAGAAATACTACCTCCTCCCTCTCTATTGATGGAGTCCAAACAAAATCACCACAAAATATTTGTTTTGCTATTCAGGATCACTTCTTTAAACTCTTTAATAAGCCTCCCCTTCCTAATATCGGGTTAAAATGGGATAAGTTGCTACCAAATAGAATCACAAATCCCTAGGCACTAGAATGGTTATTTCACTAAGGATGAGATTAGAAATAGTGTCTTCACCCTTCCTAGTGAAAAATCTCCAAGTCCAAGTGGTTTTCCTCTATGTTTCTACCAACACTCTAAGGAATTGATCTAGGGTAATCTGTTTGATGTTTTTCATTTCGTATATCAAGCCAATGGTCCTGATGTCCTCATAACTATTAATCAAACTTTCATCATCCTCATTCCTAAAAAAATAAATGCAAAGTGTGTCCAAGATTGTAGGTCTATTAGCCTCCTCAATAGAAGCTATAAAATTATAGCTAAATGCTTAGCATCCAAACTCAACTCTATTCTGAGCACCATTGTAGATGACTTTCAAAGTGCCTTTCTAAAAAGTTGCAATATCAGTGATTATTTTATTGTAACACAAGAAACCCTACATCATCTACACTCCTCTTACTCAAAAGGGGTAATGATTAAGTTAGATTTTGAAAAGGCTGAATGTCTTGGCTGAGTTTGGCTTTGGTGAGAAATGGATTTCTTGGATTAGAATGCGTATATACATTGCCAAATTTTCAGTTTTGATAAATGGTACTCATAAAGGCCACTTCAATGCTTCCAACGATTTAAGGCAAGGAGATCCTTTATCTTCTCTACTATTCATATTGGTAACTTACATCCTAAATAGGATGCTATGTCTTTGAAAAGAAAACAATTTGATTAGAGGGATCCGTTTCCCACATAATGGACCTAAAGTCCTTAACATTCAATATGCAAATTGTACCCAACTATTCCTTGAGGCTTCTGATGAATGTTTTATCAATTTCAAGCGAATTCTCTATTACTTTCAAGCTAATTCTGGATTGAGGATTAACTTTCATAAGTCTTCTCTTACTAGAATTGGGATCACTAATGTGTTGGATACTTAAGCTTCTCTAGAGGGGGGGTGAATAGAGATTTTCTGGTTTTAATTATGTCTTTGGAATTTTATTATGCAATTCAAAAAATTGACACAAAACACATTCAATCGCAAAGACAATAGATTTATAGTGGTTCAGCCAACCCCGGCTTAGTCCACTCCTCAAGTTCCCCACTTGAGACTTATCCCTTATATTCAATACCTAGAATATTACAAGTTACAAAGATTACCTCGT
>JAMKQA010018850.1:0-24794 GCA_024699735.1 Posidonia australis
AGGAATCCTTACCCATCCTCTGGTTAGCAGACATCCAGCCTTCCCATTTGCATCTCATGCATTCATCCTTTTGTGGTTTTCCTCGTCTTTCCCTTAAATGACTAGGTGGCGACTCCCTTTTCTTTTCTTTTATCCTTCGCCATCATTGGCATGGCTGTGGTCCCCTTCCCCCTCCCTCCGGGTCGGGCATGCGGTCACACATACCAATGGAAAACAAGAGAAAATCTGATCATAGAGTTCTTACCTCTAACATCAAATTCCAGTTGAGTATTAAAATATGGGAATCAATACTAAATTCATAATCAAAGTACTTTTGGCAGAATCACGCAAGGTAGATTAGTACATAATGCAACTAGTATTGGTGAATAGTCATTGAGAATTCCTAGGAACCAAGAAAATTACTTCATGTTGGCGAAGTCATTCAAGAAAAAAACTTTCCATAAGAAGACTTGGTGATCGATCCCCTTGCAACATTCAACAACAACCAACTTCAGAAATTGTCTATCTCAAAAAAAAAGAAAAGAATGGAAAATCAAAGTTGTTGATTCACAAGTAAAACTATGTTTATACTCTAACTCTTTTCACCAGCAGAACGTACGAAAAGAGCTGGATCACCAAATTGAGCTAGTGTAAAATTAAGTACTAAAAAGGGATTAATAAATAGTTCAACAACCTCTATCCATTTTAGATATCCAACCAAGTCACAGAACAATAAAGAGAGCCTCTACATATCAAAACTCAACATCAGACTACAACAGAGAAAGAAGATACAATCAGGAGATTAAGAGCAAAGGTATCAAACTAAGCTTGTTAAAACATCATCTCTTAGCAAGGACAATGCGAACATGGACGGGGATGACAATGTATCAATTTCTAAAGCAAACAGTTAATCAAAAAAAAGCTTCTAACTTACTAAAAATCATTAAAAAGTGAAAGAAATCATCTAATTTACTGCATAATAGTACTTTATCTACGGGGCATCTCAACTTAAATCCATTTTTAAATGAATATGATGAAACCATAATTATAATGGCCACAGGTCACTTGGTCAGGTTAAATGAATACGTCTAAGTTAAGTCTTCCCAACTATTAATGAAAAATGGTCACCAATTTCAGTATTATATGGTTATTCGATAGAAACCAACTTAAAATCAAGTTTTTCCAACGATAAATTCACAACAAATCATAGTATGAACTTGTGTAATGACTAATAAAAGTAGCACACTAGTGAGACTAGAAATCAAAATTTTACAACAATAAATTAATAAATTCAAAAAATAATTAAGAAATAAAAGCATATGAAAAAATATATCAAAAAGAAGAAAATATTAGATGATTTGCAAAAAAGGAAGAATTTAATAGAACCATATGGTCACAAAAAGAATAAAAAATAAAATCAAGTAGAAGAAAATGGTCCTATAGAAACAAAATAATTAAGAAAAAAGACATACGAAATAACATCAAAAAGAAAAAATATCCATCGAACAAATTACGAAAATTTGCCTTGCTAACTAATTTGGCCTACTAACTAATCTATCGATGGGGCATCGCATATGAAAAAAAACAAACGAAAAACATACTGGAAATCTTCACCTCTGCTCGCATAGACTAATTTGCCCTGGCGACAAAGTTGAAAAGAAAGGAAGAAGGAAACAAAGCACGTTCGCCGATCAAGCCACCTTGCGGATGCCGCACTGACATTGATGCCTACACCCACACATACACCAATGCCCACGGCAAATTAGTCTATGCGAGCAGAGGTGAAACAAAGCACGTTCGCAGATCAAGCCACCTTGCGGACGCCGCACTGACATTGATGCCTACACCCACACACACACCAATGCCCACGGCCACGTGCACGTCGATATCGATGCCGAAGCCCACATCAACAATGATGTCGTTGTTGTGTCGTATTCTTGAGAGGGAGGAGAAGAGAATGGAAAAGAGAGGCGAAGAATCTAGAAAAGCCTTATACCAAGTCAAATTTGTGTAAACCCTTGTACTCGTCGACAAAACTTAGTGATTTTTACCGAGTCAAAAATAAATACAATACCGAAAGGTTCTTGTTAATAATCGTCGGGTGAAATAGGTATTTTACTAGTGAATTTGTCTTTCATCTGTAATAACTTATAAGTTGCCCCCTTTTGGCTTCTTACGTTTTTTTTCATTCAAGGAATTGGAGTTTGTTTTTTATAAAATCTGCATCTTTTTATGTTCGATATGGATGAAGTCTCGAGGCACTTTCAGTTCAAAGAAAGGTCAGAGAGCTTAATTTTGCACAGTTGGTTTCTAGTATTTGAGCAAAATCAAGCTATGTTTTGGCTTGTGGTTTTGAGTCGATTCTAGTTGAACTGAGACTTGAGTTTTGAACTAGTTTCTAGCCATGGTATTATTGTGATTTATGATATGAGATTAATTGTATTTTGGCTAGTCTCTAGTTGAGAAATTTGCCTCTTGAGAATGTATAAAATGATTTGTAAAGATGCATAGAATTTCAAATGAGAAAAGGATAAAAGTGTTTTAAAAAGGCATGATTTGTAAGTGATTTTCTTGAATATTTCGTGAGCAGCTTTCCAGTTTTTACCTCGTCTACTTATAGGGGTTTTCCACTAGTTTTATTTTTGGGACGTGTACTGGGTGACATTGATGTCACTCACATGTGTTTTATTTGAAACTTATTTCAGATGTGTAGTTAGAAGTGCAGTCTTGCTCTAGTGTGATTTCTTGAAGTCACTTAGCCATACGCAGGTCTGGATAGTTAATTTAGTTTTTTAATTGCTTTATTTGAATTTAATTTTTTAATTGGGTTGTATCTATACTATTGTGTAGCATTGGGGTGTTACAGAGTGATCAGCACTAACTTAGCAGTGTCTGACTGGTGACTTCTTAATGACTTTATAATGAAGAATAATTACACTTGATGTGGTTGCTTGTTTGTTTATAGTGGTAGCAAAATGCCACTCAAAGGGCATGATAGAGGTAGCGATAGGACTCCTACAACAAGTTCTGGTGAAGAGCAAGATAGTAGCTGGGGAGAAATGTGTCAGGAGTTGAGCCACATGATGCAAGGAATTGTCCAGACCTTAGTAGAGGCTGTAGAATTGGTAGCTCGTCATGAGAAGGATCACAAGTTGTTCCTAGAGGACCACTCCGTAGGCAAGGGAAAGATGCTCGCTTCAAGATATTTCAGGGGTACAAAGCTCTGATAGTTCTAGAAGCTCTAGGAAGAAAAGAAAAGAGCGTTTAGAGCCTGTCGTTGGGGAGGGACATAGCTCTTCTAGGAGAGGTGGTATCGGATTGGTTCAAGCAGTGGCTCGATGGACAGAAGATCCTGCTTTGTCTGTGGTTGTACGAGACATGTAGCAGCATAGTGTTGTCATCAGCAACGAAATCTAGGAAAGATAGTGTGCTACAAATGTGGGAAAACTAAGCATATTCAGTGAAATTGCCTTGATCCTCTGAAGTCAGCTGAAGACTCACCTCGCCTACCAACCAAGGGATGAGTACACTCAACCTCTCCATCTGATGCTGATCCCTCAGTGGACGTTGTCAAGGATAAGGAGCAGTTTTAAGCTATGTATTGTGATCTTTTTTTTTAATGAGGTCTTGTATCTAGCATGAGTCCTTGTAATAAATGTGGATTGTGGATTGTATGTAAGCCAAGTAAGTTCTTTCCTTGTGGCTGATCGAATGGTTAGAGTCTTGTTCGACTCAGGGAGCTCATTTTCTTTCATCTCTGAGTTATTTGCTACTGAGATCGGAGACAGGCTAGTTAGATTGACTTTTCATCTCGATGTGGTGACTCCATTAGGAGAGCACAACATAGCATGGAAATATCTGTGGTTAGTTAAGGTGAAGCTGAGAGGCCAGGTCTTCGGGGCCAGTCTGATAGTCACGGACATGCAGGAATTTGATATTATTTTGGAGATGGATTGGCTAGCACAACATTCAACTATGATCGACTGTACAAAGAGGAGGGTTATGGCAGAGTGTCTGAGCTAAGGGTGATGTGTGGTGCAGGAAACCAGACCAGGAGGACAGAAGAAGATAATTCTAGCAATTAAAACCTACTACCACTTATCTAAAGGCTGCATGGGATATCTGGTCAGTGTGACAGTGTCTTCTTTTTCTGCCTTCAGGATACTAGACATACTAGTGATTTGAGAGTACCTTGATGTTTTTTCTAGAGGACCTGCCTAGAATGCTACCACATAGAGAGGTTGAGTTCTAGATTGATCTAGTATCAGGATCTAGTTCTATCTCGGAGACCCCTTACAAAATGGCATCAGCAAAGCTGAGAGAGTTCAAGAGTCAGTTTCAGGAGCTACTAGACAGAGGATTCATCAAACCGAGTGTGTCACTTTAGGGTGCACTAGTGCTATTTGTCAAGAAAAAGGATGGTTCACTCTATCTTTGCATAGATTACAGGATACTAAACCAGATCCCTATCAAGAACAAGTACCCTCTGCCTAGGATAAATGACTTGTTTGATTAGTTGTAGGGAGCTTCGGTCTTTTCGAAGATCGAATTGAGATCGAGATATCACCAGTTGCGGATCCAAGACACTGATGTACACATCGCAGATTTGTACTCGATATGACCATTATGAGTTTCTTGTTATATCATTTGGGTTGACGAATGTACCTGCTACTTTTATGGACCTGATGAACAGAGTATTTAGGCCCTACCTAGATCGATTCGTGGTAGTGTTTGTTGATGATGTGTTGGTGTACTCCCCTGATATTGAAGACTTGTTTGGTCACATCTCCAGTGTCAACTCTATCCTTTGTGAGTGGAGGGTTTGTAGTATATAGGGATGCTTGAGGGACAAGGTTGGTGTGTGTATTGATCCCACATGGAAGTGTGGTGGCATATGCTTCACGTTAGCTAAAGACTCATAAGAGAAACTATCCCACCCATTATCTGGAAATGGCTGTAGTGGTCTTTGCATTGAAAATATAGAGACATTACCTATATTGTGAGCAGTTTGAAGTATTCACAGATCACCAGAGCTTGAAATACATCTTCACCTAAAAGAATTTAAATCTAAGACAACGATGATGGATAGAATCCCTCAAGGACTACGATTTTAGCCTGTCCTATTATTCAGGGAAGGCTAATGTAGTTGTTGATGCCTTGAGCAGACACACACATTCTATAGCCAACTTGATAATCAAGGAATGGCACCTGTTAGAGAAGTTGGTTGAGTGCAGACCTCCGAGATAGTCTCAGGGACCTATTGGAGCTTGGGTGACAAATCTGTCTATTCGTCCAAGATTATTGGAGGCAATTGCGACTACTTAGTAATTGGATCTTTTTGTACAGGAGACTTGGGCAAAGCTGGAGGTGAGAGAGGTGCTTCACTTCTCTGTTTGTGTGGATGGAGGACTTAGATTTGATTTGTGTTTGTATGTACCTCAAGTGGAGGAAATAAAACAGAGACTGCTAGATAAAGCCCACAAGTCCAGGTATGTTGTTCATCTAAAGAGCACCAATATGTATAAGGACGTGAAAAGGAATTTCTGATGTCCTGGGATGAAACTGAGCATATGGCAAAGTGTACAACCTGCTAAATGATCAAGATTGAGTATTAAAAGCCTAAAAGGATGCTGCAACCTCTAGATATTCTAGTTTGGAAATGGGAGCATGTATCTATGAACTTTGTGACATGACTATCCAGGACATGGAGAAAGAATGATGCGATCCGGGTTATTGTGGATTGACTCACAAAGTTAGCGCACTTCTTGTCAATGAGGGTGAATCTTCCATTACCACAGTTGGCAAACTTGTATGTAGTTGAGATAGTTCAATTGCGTGGGGTACCGATGTCAATTATATCTGACAGAGACACCAAGCTTACGTCAAGGTTCTAGGGAGTATTATAGGAGGCTTTTGGCACCATCCTAAATTTCAGTACGGCCTTCCATCATCAGATAGACGGATAGATTGAGCGGATTATCCAGATTTTGGAGGACATGTTGCGAGCCGGCACTTTAGATTTCAGAGAGAGTTGGGAAGAGCACTTGTCATTGATTGAATTTGCCTAGAACAACAGTCATCACTTCAGCATCGGTATGGCACCTTAGGAGGTACTGTATGAGAAACCCTATAGGGCACCTACATGTTGGGATGACGTAGGCGAGAGACATCTCGTTGGCCCAGAGATAGTGTAGTGGTATGTTGAGAAAGTGGAGCAAATCAGGATGAGATTGGCCACAACACATAGCAGTCAGAAAAGTTATGCTGATCGGATAGACCTTTGGAATTCGAAGTAGGAGACTTTGTCTTCCTAAAAGTGTCTCCTACAAAAGGTGTGGCAAGATTTGGAAAGCAGTGAAGCTGAGTCCTCTCAACATTGGACCCTATAGGATTTCTAGAAGGTTCAGAGAGGTTGCCTATAGATTAGACTTGCCTCCAGAATTTTCAAACTTGCATAGTGTGTTCCATGTCTCAATGTTGAGAAAGTGCATGGCCGATGCATCCCAAGTGATTCCAATTCAGCAAGAAGAGCTGCAGCAAGATTTGTCCATGATGGAGGACGCTGTGTAGATACTTGACAGGAAAGAGCAAGTCCTCAGGAACAAGGTGATTCCCCTTGTACTGGTTCAGTGGTAGCACCATGGTTCAGTGGTACCCCCATTTGTTTTATAAGTATCAAATTTCAACGCAAAATTCATATAAGGGAGTAGGATGTAACACCCAGGAATGTACCAGAGACATTGTATTTTGATAATGAGAATAAATACTAGTGTTAATGCTTTGGGAATTGAGTTTCTTGTGTTTATGAGGATGTGTGTGGTAATTGTGTTGTGCTTGTGCATGGGTTCTTGGTTAGAGCTCTTGTTTTCTCTCTGGTTTCCTGAAATAAGGGTCAAGTGAATCTTGCTAGTGGATCTAGTAGGTGGATAATGTCAGTGGATTTACAAGGCAAATTTCTTAAGCAGGAAGTATAGGCAAGTATTGGTGGTGAGAATTACCGACGCATAGCCTGAACAATGATATGTCAGGAAAATAGCGAACGTTGCCTGTCATCTATGTCCATTTTCTCCACTGCATCACTGTCTGCTACGCTGAGTTGAGCTAGTGGATAACCTAATGGTTTTTTGGGAGCCATGTGGGTGTTTAAAAACACCTATTTTCCTCCTTGCATGAGAGGCAGAGAGATTGGTAGGGAGAAAATTGAGAGAGAGGGAGAGGCTCATCGGAGTTTGTTTGTCGGTCCACTACCAACATCGCCGCTGCATGCCAATGATGGAGGAGAGTCACAGTTGGTGTAGGGTGGATCGCTGATGGAGCGAGGATGCTCGAAAGACCTCATCGGAGCTCGTCGGAAAAGGGGTAATGTCGGTGAACTCTCAACTGATACGCCCCCCTCTTGTTCCCTCTCTGACTTTATGCTCTGAAAATGATGAGAAAATGTAGAATGCCATGTTAGGATTGATTGATGCATGGGAAAATGAATTTATATGATTATATGGTGATTTTTGAGATTTATTTGAGAATATCATGATTTATTGAGAAATATGGGGATTTATAAGTAAATGATGTGAATCAATCCCAAAAATGTGGAATTTATGATCTGGAATGTGATATGGAATCGTCCATGTGATTTTTACGAATATTTGTGGATTTTTCAGTGAATTTTCAGGTTGCAAAAAATGGGTTTTGTAGTTCTAGTTTTTGTGTTTTTTCTACAAAGGTTAGGCAAGTTTGCCTGGCGGACCTAGCCAGCAAATGGAGCCGGTAGATCCTGGTGGCGGGTTTGCCTAGCACGAATGGTCGGCGAATTTGGCCTTTTCAGTGACTCGAACCCTATTTTCAGCAGTTGTGTTTTGATTAAAAATGTGAATAAATCCTGTTAATGCATGTGGATTCATAAATGATTAAATGTTCTAATTAATGGTTATTAAGAACCATGATTGTGTGAATAAAATGTGGAATTAAGAGTGTGGTGATGATGATTTCCTAGAAATAAATAGGAAATGCTGGAAATGTGGTTATAAGCCCATAAATGATTAAATAAAGAGAAAATGGGTTTGGATATGTGATAAAGCTTAATAAAGAGTTTTGTTGGGAATAAAGTTTTAAAGAGGCTTTTAAAAGAAATGCATTTGTTTTGAAAAGATTGCTGAGTTTTGTAGGAATCACATAGTGGCTGATTGGTTGTACCGACAAAGGATAGTGAGACTTCTAAGTAGTAGGAGACGGATTGTAGGCTGTGGTTGCCGAGTTCGTCCAAGGAACTAAGGAGTGAACCTTGTGACTGTGTACTATAGTACTGTAGGACCCGACAATTAAGGAACCTGGACTTCTCTCAGTGTAGATGTTGGTTGGGCCAAGGATTGGAGTCCCTAGGTACTCAGGCACCAAGGGACGTTATAGGGACGCACTCCGTGCTTGTACTTGAGTGGTACCTTATTGTGAGGCTGCAACTAAAGTGATTGAACTCCAACGTGGGTTGGTTCACTGTGGCACTACATTGCGGATGGGGATGGAGCCTCACCAATTGCTTATGGCCAAGTCAGTCACCTATGGTCAGGGTGACACGACAAGTTTTTGTGAGACAGTGTGTCGTTTTGAGTTCGAATCAAGCTGTGTTTTGGCTTGTGATTTTGAGCCGATTCTAGCTAACCTGAGACTAGAGTTTTGAACTAGTTTCCAGTCATGGTATTATTGTGATTTATGATATGAGATTACTTATGTTTTGGCTAGTCTCTAGAATTTGCCTCTTGAGAATGCATAAAATGATTTGTAAAGATGCATAGAATTTCAAATGAAAAAAGGATAAAAGTGTTTTAAAAAGGCATGATTTGTAAATGGTTTTCTTGAATATTTTCGTGATCAGCTTTTTAGTTTTTACCTCTTGTAGTTATAGGGGTTTTTCACTAGTTTTGTTTTTGAGGCACGTATTAGGTGACATTGATGCCACTCATGCGTATTTTATCTGAAATTTGTTCCAAGTGCGTAGTTGGAGATGCAGTCTTGCTCTGGTGCAATTTCTTGGAGTTACTTAGCGACACACAAGTCTAGGTAGTTAATTTTAATTATTTAATTGCTTTATTTGAATTTAATTGTTTAATTGGGTTGTATCTATATTGTTGTATAGTGCTAGGGCATTATAGGTTCTGTCGAGGAGGTAAGGACGTCAGGGCACGCATGCTACAGCTATCCATGGCAGTGCAATAGATTCGGGGTTCTTGTCCTCAACTACTACTTGTGGCCAATACTTGTTGAGCTTGCTGTTTTGTTGCGCCTATGAGTGGCGCTATGGTTTACTTGAGATACAGATATGTGCTATTTACTAAGATATAAATTGTATGAGATTTGGAGCAGAGGTTCCGTGTTTGATATGGTTTCAGGAGGTGAGTGACATTAGACTTGATTTGACAAGAGTAGTCATCTCAAGTGTGCATAAAAGTTTCGAAAAGCATGCACATAGTTTTGAAAACAAAGAAAGAAAATGGTTTCAAAAGATATGGTTTTTTGAGGTTTTACGGTCTACCAGGCAATGGTGAATTACCTGGGTTTAGTGTTATAGTATTTAGATGAGATGCATGTAATTGTTGTTTGTGGTGTGGTTATGCCTGTCTCTTCGGCATTGATTGTCGAGTTGTCGGTGTGTTTAGGTAGGGTGTGTATTGGGTAACCTTTTAGTGGTCATTCATGTGTATTTTATTTTTTATGTTTTTGTAGGTATAGGAAATGAATAGGAGCTTGCTAGTACATGAAGAGTTGGAATTACTCAACCACACATCATGGTTCCTAGTGAGTATTTAGTAGTTTAATTTTTATTTTAGTTAATAGTATTTTATTTATGTTGCTTATAATTGGATTTAGTCTATAATTAATGTAATTGAAAAAAAAATGTAGCTAGATTGAGAGGTAGTGATGCGTAGAATGTTACATTTATCGAAGCTTGATTTCGAAGATATGATGATTGGCATGAAGCTAAAGTACTTGGAGTATGAGATCAAGGAAAAGTAGAATTCAGATCATATGGTGTTTATGGAGTCCTTGTTGGCTCACAAGAATAGATGGCTTGTAATAAGGGACGTACGTACTCTTGGACAAGCAAGATGTGAGGATTACTGGTTTATGGGTGTTCTTTTGGTGGCCTTGAAGCGTCTTCATGGTAAATAGGATGTAGGTTACTAAACCTTGTTTCCATGAAAGCTATGTTTTTGGTTAGTATATCTAATACTTTTATTAGGGGAGTATTTGTTTAGGAAGCCTTTTAATGCTTCTTCCCATGGAAAGTAGTATTTTTGTTGGTTAGGAAACTTTATTTGCATGTAAATCAATCTAAGTTTTAATTTTTCTCATTACTTCCCATGTTATCTTATATTTTAAAATGTACTCCTACACATGAAGGCAATCCAAGCAAGCATGTTCATGAATGTACGTACTTTTACCTTGAGGTTATTAAAGATGCTGGATTTCATTTTTGATTTTATTGATGACCAACATCTATTTCTTCAACAATTCGTACACATCCTCATGTAGTGTGATTAATTTTGATTGTGAGCATGATAGCTACACCTTAACTAAAACACCACAAATAATGAAAACCAATTGATTCCTCAGGAAAATTTATTGGAGCTGCCACCAAGAATGCTACACTTCACCAAGAAGTCTCTATCTAGAGTAGACCAAATAGTACGTTATTTAGTTGATAATGACACTTGATGACATAGACAATAGGAATTTTGAGTAAGATCAAAGAAAGCACGTATAAAGTTGTCAGTTATTTGATGCACTCTCTTGTTCTTTGCACGTATAAACTTCTTATTTCTGAAACATGTATGGAGTACTTCAGCACATCTTCTGGATTTATCTCATCCATATTTTGGAGTTAACAAAGCATAGTTCTTGAAGTTATTCAAAGACTCGTGAGAAGAACTTGTTCTACAAATTGTTTTTTTGGGTTTTCTCAAGAATGAATGTTGCGCCTTAGAGATTTCCAACTTAACACTTCTCTACAAATGCACCAATATGTCACTTTAATGAAGAAAAAAAATCCACCTTAATGAATCTATGATTTGATTAAAATCTCCTTTTGATGGTCATCAAAGTGACATAGGACCGTACGAAATTTTTGCTGCATACGCAATGCCGGTTGAATGGATGAAAGCTAAGATTTTTTCTGCGTCTTTAACAATCCAGACAATTATTCGAAGCTATACTTGTAAGAAGCACATAAATAAAGTTAAATATTAAACGGCAAGAGTACTACCTAACACATGCACTAATGTATATATGGAAAAGAAAAATACGTTCTTCTGTAGAAGATTTATTTTTGGTGCTTGTACGTCATTTGGTAGAATATATGTTTCAGTCCTGTATGGAACGAGCTAGGAACACCTTGATGTCTGGTGGGATACTGATCACAAATATGACGCAGCAACAAAAACATAAATGAAGTGCATACAGTAGGAACAGGTTTAGTTATTTATTGGTCACGGGGGACAATAGTAGAGACGCAGCTAAACGATATATATAGTAGACTTGAAGCATTTGGTGTAGAGGAGATCGAAGACATATATAGATCTCTACTACCAGCTCTTATGCTTCATTTGCCGCACTAGTTGAAAGAGGAGGACATGGGGCACGAATCAAAGTTTGCGAAAACCTTCCGCAGAGCGAGGCCACTGAGGAGGGCATGGGCAGTCGCAGCGTTCTTTCTCGTACCCTTGTTGTACTTCATCTTTTTCGATTCTTTCATGAATCCAACAACGATATGTAAGTCCGTGGACATAATTGTATGATCATTCAGTCTCTTCATTCTTATATAGCACTTGAATTCAGATTTAGTATTCTCATTTCAGCGCTAGTTCATGCGTAGTCAAGGATTATTGAATTCAGAAAATTACACGAAGAAGTTGCTAATGGATATTGAATTGTCTGTCATATATAGTGAGGTTTTAAGCTGGTGTTTTTTTTTTTATCCACATCATTTGAAAGCCGAGGTTGCACAAGCCAAGGTTAGTTCGAGAGAGACTTATAATTTTTCTACGATGGTTGTTCCGCCACCAAAGACAACGGAGATATCAGGTGCACTATGCCATACTTACCGAGTCCCAGTTTTCTCTTATTCCAAAAGGATTAATGCAATATTCAACTAATAAGTGATCATTTCTTTCGTAATTTGTGACATGAACATGCAATTGGTAGGTGAAGGATTAACGAAGGAGGAGAAGCCGGTGTGCGATCTTTCGGACCCAAGAACGGATGTCTGCGAGATTGACGGTGAAGTTTGGATTCAAGGGTCGACATCGTCTTCGGTTATCTATTACGCGCCATATGCTAATGAGTCATGGATAATTAGACCCTATGCCCGGAAGCATGACAATTCTGTCATGCGTCATGTCAAGGAGGTGCTAGTGAAACCATCGGCGACGCATGAGGGACCCCATCAGTGCAAGGTCAACCACTCCGTTCCTGCCATCGTCTTCTCGATGTCCGGCTACACCGGAAACTTCTACCACGACTTCAACGATGTCATCATACCCCTCTTCCTCACGTCACGGCAATACAATGGTGAGGTCCAGTTCCTCGCCACCGGCATGATGCCTTGGTGGATCAACAAGTACAGGTTGATACTCAACCGTCTGTCTAAATACGATATCATCGACTTCAATCAAGATGATCGGACACATTGCTTCCGGCATGCTATTGTTGGCCTCCGTTGTCACAAAGAACCCGCGATCATCCCATCCAAGTCCCCAAACAAATACTCCATGGTTGATTTCGCAGAGTTCATGAGGACTACCTTTTCACTCGAGAGAGACTCCGCGATTACGCTCAAAGAACACATGAACAAGACGGAGGAGGACAAGCCAAGGTTGCTGATTATATCAAGAAAGCGAACTCGAAGATTTAGAAACTTGGAAGAGATCATTCATATGGCGAAGAGTATTGGCTATGATGTGATTACTGCCGAGGCGGCATCGAACGTTGCCAAGTTTGCAAAGCTCGTTAACTCCTTCGACGTGTTGATGGGAGTGCAAGGGGCTGGACTCACTAATCACCTCTTCCTCCCCATGAACGCTGTGTTGATCCAAATTGTTCCATTGGGAGGACTACGATGGTTGTCGAGGCATGATTACGGGGATCCGGCGATTGAAAGGAATTTAAAGTATTTGGAGTACGACATCAGGGAAGAAGAGAGTTCATTGATAGAGGAGTACCCAAGAGACCATGCTGTGTTTAAGGACCCAGCGTCACTAAACAAGAATTATGGGTGGCATAAGATATATGAAATATTCTTGGTGAAGCAAGATGTAAGGGTTGATGTAAAAAGGTTTAGAGGTGTACTAGTGGAAGCTTTGAAGCTTCTTCATAATTAAGTATACGATACAGGTTGCAAGTCTTTGTTTTCATGAAAGTTAATTAAGTTCATGTAGAATATATAATATTATGTACAAGGTGTATTTTATGGGAAGCCTAGAAGCTTCTCCACTTGGAAAATATATAGTACATTTGTAGGATGGAATACCTTATTTGAAAGTTGATAACTATGCGTGAAAGTATATTTTTTTATTTGCATCACATCTTTGTCTCATATTTTTAGATGAACTCCTATAATTGAAGAAAATTTACAGAACCATGTTTATTGAAGGTACTCTTACAGCGACTCTACAAGGAAAAATTACTCAACGATGTCCTAAAGTTTGAGAGTGAAATGCTATTTTGATGTCTAAAATTTAAAAAGTATTATTTTGGTATCCTAAGATTTACAATGCTAGACAAATATAGTCTTCATTGTCACGTGACCTAATAAGTGAAAGTTTAAGACAACAATATCCTTCTTTCCTCTAATATCAAAATGGTGTCTTTCTTTTTTCATAAGGACATAACAGTCAGTCAAGTGTAAAATTTGACAATATTAAGGATTTTTATTATTTTGTAAACATTGAGCACCAAAATGATTCTTTTTAAACCTTAAGTACTAAAATGAAATTTTGTTCAAATCTTAGGACATCATTAAGTAATTTTTTCTAAAAAATTTAAAAATTATCCAATAATACATTATTTGCTTGTTTCCAAATGAATAGTACATAGACTTGATGTTTACTTAATCAAACCCTCTTGGTTAAATAATAGATGCCTATTGAAAATAATTAAGAGATCGTTTCGTTACTATAGAAAATCCTCAATTTTGTATGATAAACTATATGAGGCTTACTCGATGTCGTCATGTAACACTTGAGGTCTTTGTGGAGGCTGTGCATTTATCAAGTGTAGATATCAGGCACGGGTACCAAGTGCGGATATCAGACATGGGTTGTCCACTTGGTTCATTAGCATGGGTTCTAGGTGTATCTTAGTAGCTTAGAGCACTGTAAGTTATGAGTAATCATTTTGGGATTTGGTTCCCACTAGGTTGTATTTTTGGTTATCGGGTGGAAGAGAATGTAGTGAGCCTTATAGGGTAGATTGGTGTTTAATTACCATTAGTGTAATATTCCTTCTAGATAATCAAAGTGAATTTTATGGAAGCCTCCCTCTTTGGGTTTCCTATTCCGCGTATTATGCCTGTGAATTTGCTTTGGCATATTGTGTTGTGATTCCTCCGTGGTGTGTTACATTGCGTTTTTATTTAAAAGTGTTGTACCCTATGAGTGCATGAAACACGAGGTGGACAAATCCAGTTTTGTTATAGTACCCTCTCGTAATGGCACAATGTTTGGATAACCACCCTGTGACGGCATTATTCATGAACAATGCTGGACAGGAGACCTTTATAAAAAGATAAGGGGGTGAGGTGCGAGGCTCATCTACAGCTAAGGGATAAAGGGATTGAGAGGGAAGAATCCAGAGAGAGAGAGAGACAGAGACAGAGAGAGTATGAGAGGGAGTGATCAGAGAATAAGAGGGGGGTTTGGTGAGGGTTGTTGTTGTTGCTCGCCATGGTTGTTGCCGCTTGTTGCTATTGCTGTTGTGTGTTGTAAAGGTGTCGTTGCTACACACTGTTGTCGAGGATTGTTGGGGAGTCGCCACAAGGAGAATGAGTTTCTGATTGACCTAGTGCTAGAGTCTGACCTCATTTCTAAGACTCCGTATAGAATGGCACATGTAGAGTTGAGGGAACTCAAGAAGCAATTGCAGGAGTTGCTGGAGAAAGGATTCATCAGGCGAAGTGTCTCACTTTAAAATGCACTTGTCTTAATTGTCAAGAAGAAGGATAGTTTACTTCAATCATGCATAGATTATTGGATGTTGAACCAGGTTATAGTAAAAAACAAGTATCCTATGCTCGAAATAGATGACTTGTTTGACTAGTTGTAGTCAGCCTCGATCTTTTTAAAAATAGACCTAAGGACATGTTACCATCAATTGAAGATCAAGGAATTAGATGTCCATAAGACTGCATTCCTGACTTGGTATGGTCATTATGAGTTCTTGGTTATGCCTTTTGAACTAAAAAATGCATTAGCAACATTGGTCATTACGAGTTCCTCGTTATACCTGAATCAGTTTGTGGTAGTATTTATGGATGATGTGCAGGTCTACTCTCTGGATGTGGAGACTCACAAGACGCACTTGAGGATCATGCTGGTGACACTAAGGCAACATTAGTTATACGGCAAATTCTCCAAGAATGAGTTTTGGTTAATTGAAGTTATGTTCTTTGGCCACATCATCTCGGAAAAGGGCATTAAGGTAGACCCACTAAGGTGATGGCTGTGAATAACTGGGTTAGACTCAAGAATGTTTCAGAGATCAAGAGTTTCTTGGACTTGTATGATATTATCTAAGATTCGTCAAAGATTTCTCTAAGATTCCTACATCCTTGACAAGGTTGATATGGAAGGAAGTCCCATTTGAGAGGGATTGACAGTGTGAATAGATCTTCAATGAGCTAAAAGCTCGTCTGGTCACATCGCCTGTTGTAACACCTAGCTCGATTATCCAATTGATGTAAAATCATAGAAATATATGTATTATTTTGATTATGGTTTATTAATGGATAATCAAATATTATTGGTATTGTTGTGTATTTCTCTCTCTATGCGACTGTGTTTTGGTCCCTAGTTGTGGGATTTCTGGCTTTATAGGCCCGTGTGTGTGTGGGATCCACTTGGACTTTGGTTAATGAAAGTATAGTACCACCCTTCACGTGCCTGTCTCCTTTCCCTCCTCCCTTCACGAGCCCTTATGCCCTTAGCTACCTCGTCCCGTCTCCTCCCTGCCAGACTTGGCGGAAGGCTGGGTGGTCTGTGGAGATTCTGGAGGTGGTAGGAGTGACGGAGATAAAGAGGGATTGGAGGGGATGGCACCGAGGGCATGAGCTAAGCTAGAGAGAATCGGAGTCAGAGAGAGGGAGATCCAGGGGCCAGAGGTGGGGAGGACTTCGCCGGTAGTTGGTGTAGCCCGAAGGCGTCGTTAGTGGGAGGAGAGCTCGCTGGGGAAGAAAGGGACGTCGATCGACCATCAGGTACGTGTCCACCGTCGTTTTCCTCCTTCTTATATTTGGATAAAAAGGGCAAAAATCATGCTAAAAGCATGATAAATCAAGGAAAAACGATAGAAATGCTTGGAATGCAATGCATGATATGTATGTCTAGAGATCCTGTGATTAGGATGAATTTTCGTGGATTTATGCGAGTTTTTCATATGCATGCTACCATAGAGTTTATTTGTGTTTCATGCTTTTATGATTTTATTGTGAAAGGCATGCTTAATGGATTTAGAAATGGTTTGAGAAGTTTTGAAGTAGACTTGAGAGTTTACACCTCATGTTTTATGCAAGTTTTATGTCACATGTTTGCTAGGTCCGTCCCCCACTCCCAATGAGGAGAAGAGACGAGTAGAAAGAATGGGTCGTTCTCTGTAAACGTAGAAAACGGCATACCGAATTGTTGATGTTCAAGCGAAATATGATAGAAATTCGGACGACCGAATCAAGAACTTTCGAACTATCGGACGATTTCGGTCGACCGAATCAGGGGATTTCAGTCGACTATTCCTAGTCGGCATATCAAATCAGGACCTTGGCCCAAAATGAATATGATTTTTAATAATGAAAAAGGTATGGTTTTAATGATGATTTCAGCATGTGTTTGGCATGGTAACCCACATGAATATGTGGGTTGACTGGATTGTGATTAAATGATGATTTTGTGTGATTTTGGACTTAAGACCGATACAAATGAAAGAGGCTTTATAAAATGATTTTTAAGGTGAAAAATGAGTATTTACATGCCTTTTGCACGTGAGAATTAAGTGATTGAATGGTGTTGCATGGAAGTAACTTCCTGTAATGAAATGGAATGAGATGTGGTTTTGAAAAGAAAACCTATGTGTTTTGGAAAAGAGAATGGTTGTGTGTTACGGAGCCACATAGGTTTGGTGTCGATAATCTGGTATGAAATCAATTGTCAGATACGACCGTGGTTACTGATACGGGTCCACGAGGTTTGGTGTCGACAATTTGGTATAGAACCAATTGTCAGATATTACTGTGGATGCCGAGACATGAGATAGTATAGGCTCGGTCTAGGGATGTGAAACCTGGATGTTTGGGTCACCAATGGGATGTCAGGACAAGACGTACTCCTGTGCATGTAAAAGATTATTAAGACCTATAGGCCGGGATGGTGCCCTCCCGCACGGGAAACTTTACTATGACAGTGCAGAGAGGTAGGGGAAATAGTGTCCTCACCTACTATTTGTGTGCCCGATTACCTCTGATTAAGGTAACACTAATGGAAAGTGGATGGAAATTGTATGGTTTTGAGTTAGATTCTGACGTAGTATTTTGACTTGAGGTTTTAGCCAGATTCTAGCAATAAATGAGTATTGTAATTTAAACCAGTTACCAACAATGTATGATTTTGTTTTGAGCCTTGTAAGGTCTTGTGATTTTGGACTAGATCTGGTCGAGAATATGATTTTCTCGGAATGCATGAATGATTTGAAAATGCATAAAAGTTTAGAAAGTAAATGGTTTTGAAAGATTATGGTTTTGGAATAGAGACTCCAAATATTTGAAAAAAAAAGAGATGATGATTTCAAATGAGTTTAAAGCCACATTTTGTAATAAATTGAGATTTGTGTTTTCTCACTATTTTGTCGTGGTTTTTGTGTGTGGAGCGCGTACTAGATGACTTAGATGTCACTCACGTGTGTTTTGTTTACCTGTGTTTTTGATTTTTAGGTGCAGGTTGGAGTGCAATCTAGTCCTGATGCCTGAGTCTTGGAGCCATTAGTCGCACATAGGTCTGGGTTGTGAGCCATAGGTAGCTTCAGTTATTTTAATTATGCTTGTAATTATTGTAATTGCATTATGATATTGTAGCTTAGGTAATGCCTCTGGAGCAGGGGTGTTACACCTATGTTAACCTTATCTTTTGGGAGTGGTAGTTTCATAGCGTATAGTGATGCCTGTGGGCCTGGGTTGGGTAGGGGTGGACACCCAAACCGCCCAGATCGGTTAACCAAATCAAACAAAAAAGAACCATTTTTAGTAGTTCAGTTCGATTTTTTAAATTCAATGATTTGGTTTGGTTTAAAATATCTCAAAACGAAACCATATGGTTCGGTTTGTGATTTCAAGGACGGTTTAGTAGAACTGAACTGAACCCAATATAAACTATATATGTTAATATGTATATTAAATATTTAAAATAATATAATTAGAGATTTAGGATTTATAACCTCAACTCAAACCATGATCACTCTTATGTATCTTTATCAATGTTGTTTTTTTAACTGATTGGCACTAGAAGTTAAACAAAAATGTTTCTAGTTAGTCTTATGTATCGTTTACCAGGTTATTTTACGTTTGATGTCTGCAATTGATAAGCTTCACTACTATAATTCTATCATAACATGATACATGAGAATTTCAAATTACTAGGAATCGTGCTTTTTGTTTAGAATTTATGTTTCCATTGTAGTATTAGATGTAGTTATTATCATTTTATCTTATATCTAGTTATATCCTTTCATTTTTCACTATCAATATTTTATTTTTTCTATATGATTTATTAAATGATTAAACCACAAATCGAATCAAACCAAATCTATTTTGAATGGTTCGGTTCAGTTTGAAAATTGTTCAAATGGATCTATATGATTTGGTTTGTGGTTTTGTCTCAAATCGAACCAAACCAAACTGTACCCACCCCTAGGATTGAGTTGTGTTCTTATGTAGCATGGCAAGGTAGTGGCATATGCTTTTCACCAGCTAAAGAATCATGAGAGAAACTACACAACTTATGACTTGGAGATAGCTACTATAGTGTTTGCACTAAAGATTTGGCAACACTACTTGTATGGAGAATAGTTTGAGGTTTTACAGATCACAAATGTCTGAAGTATAGTTTCACTCAGAGGGATATGAACCTAAGACAGTGAAGATAACTGGAATACTTCAAGGACTATGATTTTAGTTTATCCTATTACCCATAAAAGGCTAATGTGGTTATTGATGTGCTAAGTAGGCGTATCCATGCCGTGGCTAGTATGATGGTCATGTCATGAAACTAATTTTCCATATATAAATGTCTATGTAACATAACATCATTGGATCCTAAAATATTCAATAATAATTATATAAACAGAATTATTCCACCCATTTAGATATAAACATAACAATTCCACATTGGTGAAAACTTGTTAATTTCATTTATTTAAATGCAAGTTCAAACACCATTCTTATTAGATTTAAATTTACACTTATGTGATTAATGCAATTAATTTTTCTTACTTGGTGTCACATACATGAAATTCCAAGTCGTCTAAATTGAAAGTAAAAATTACATGGCATTTGGGAAACCTCAAAGTTGGACAAAATATATGTAAAAACACTTTAATTATTCTAAAATAACTTTATGACATTTTAAAATAACTAAAGCATGTTCCTTAATAGCATGGATAAATAAGACATAAAACTATTACACATAGGTCCAATTTGTCCTTAGATGTAATATACAAAATATTTATCTATTTATCGAAAATACGTAAGGACTACATAATTAAAATATTCAGATAATTAAATATAAAAATTTTAGTCTAAATCACCCTTAAACATGCTTTCTAAAAATATTTAATCATTAAAGCATGGAAACGTGGACTAAAATGCATTTAAAATAAACATTAGTAGTTTATTCTAACGTAAACTATTTTCTGATCACACAAAATTACATTCTAGAACATATATTTAAACTTCAGGGACTAAATATGTAATGCCCCGAACCTGGGAACGCTATCTAAATAGCATCAATCTTCTATTTATAATAATTTACAATAATTAAAATTACTAGGGAAAACCTACCCAGAAACGGTGTGTGGCTAGTAGCTCTGAAATTCCAACACCGGCAAATGAACTGCATCCAGCTACGCACCTGAAAACCAAACAAAACCAAACACGCATGAGTGACTTCTAAGTCACCTAGTATGCGCCCAACCGTGGAAAACTATGAGAAAACTCTAATAGTTATTTTTATACAATCATTTTACAAATCTCGGAAAACCACAAATCTTGATTAAACAACGGAAATTCATTCTCAAAACCATGCTTTTTCAATCATTTTCCCTTTTCAAATCTTATGCAGTTTTTCAAATCATTTTTGCATTTGAGAAACCATATTTTCATCTAGATCCAGCCTAAAATACAAAGCCTCATAGAGCTCAAAACTCGAAAAACATTGGCTAGCAACTGGTTTAAAATCATCATTTTAAATCATTTTTAATCTTACTAAAATCTGGTTAAAACCTCAAGTCAAAACTCACAATCCGATTCTAGCCTAAAACCACAATCACTTACATTTTCAATATTATTACCTTGATCAGAGGCAACTAGGCACACAAGCAGTCGGTGAGGTCTCACCCCTATCTTACGACAATGCAACGGTGAAGTTCCCCGTACGAGAGGACATCACCCTGGCCAACAGGTCTCAATTTTCATTTTCATAAACGCGGAAATAGGTCTTTTCCTGATGTCCTATCGGTGACCTGAACACCTAGGTTTCATATACCCAGACTCAGCCTACATCGTCGGTGGCCTAGACACCTAGGTTTCATATCCCTAGGCTCAGCCTACACCATCTTAAATGGGGTAATTTGGCCTCTCTTGACCGCCCCAAACTCGGCAATCACGGTCTAGTTTGACAATTGATTCCATGTCATATTGCTGACACCCAACTACGTGGATCCGAAACCATATCAAAATCATTTACAAAATATACTGCTTTTTCCTCAAAACCTTTCATTTCCAGAACTTTATTCCTTATTCAAGAACTTGGGTCTCATATCCAAAATCACCTTAAAACTCATTTATTTACATGGGCCTTATGCCCAAAACACATTCTCATGTACCATTTGTAGACACCCTAGTTTTTGGCTAGTGTTGGCAGACGGATCCGGTAAAGAGTGCAACTGGATGGCTGACCTGGATTTCCCCTAATTCCCCAACCAAGCCCATGAACTTGAACCAACCCAGAAAAACCTAATTACCCTTAAAACCATTCATCCAATTGAGCCCAAAGCCTAAAACCCAGTCCGTGTGCTCTGACCCAATGACACACGCCGCCCGTATGTGCGACCCAAGCATGCATCAGGGCCAGGGCAGCACTGCAGGCGCCGCCTGACTGGTCGCTTTCGTTGTATGACCTCGTACCTCATACGAGCGACGCCATGCATGCAATGTCGACTTGTCTCCCGACGTGCCTGACACCCCTCAACCTTCCCACGCCCTGTCACCAGCTACCCACGCCCTGCGCCGCTTTCGTTGACACGCAAGGCCTACAGCGGGGCCGACGAGCCTTTTCCTGCCACCCCTGATAGCCTCCCACGCTCTACCACCAGGAGCGACCAACCAAAACCATCTGGAGGTTGCCTTAGTGAATCCACCAAGCATTCGCGAGAGGAGAGCCAAAGGCACCCAAGAGAGAGCTTCGCTAGAGAACTTGAACCCAACACCCAACTCCAACCAGCCACTCCTTTCCCCCTTCCAGCGAACTTCCCAAGCTTCCCAGCATCCTCCCGCACGTTCTCGAGCCATACTTAGGCCATCTCCAACCTCGTGGCAGCTATCCAGCCTTTTGCTGGAGCTCGCTGCCCGCCAACGCCGACGACACACCACAGCCACCCACAGGTAACGCCCTTCCCTCAGACCTCTAGAGGGTTATTTAGTGTTACCTTCTCATTACTTCCACATCGTTTTGCTTGTGTTTTCACCTCTGTTTGTTGCATCTCGTTTTCTTCCTCGTCGACCATCGGCCTGCGCCGGTGTGAGTCTCCGGCCACTGAGCACTTGGCTTGACTCATCTCGATGGCATCCCTCCTCCTCCTCTCACTCCCCTGAGCTGTTGAGTCGACCTCTCAAGCCAAAACCTCCTGTGGAGGCTCGCCGGAGGGAGGTTGGCGTTGACGCTAGTGATGGTGAGGTGGGGAGGATTTCCCCTTGCATTTCATTGATTCCTTGCATACTTATTGCATTACGGTAGTTCCCTCGAGCTCCCAGACAACCCTCGTCGTCCGGTGATGCTCCATCGTCTGAGGAGGAGGCGATGAAGGAGGTAGGCCAGACCCCCTGTTCCACAAGGGCGCCCAACGTGCGCGTGTCGGATAGGGCTTGGATTAGGTCAGGCCCGACAAAGCCAAAGCCAAATCCCCTTTATTTAGGTCACTCCTACATGTATTCTTCTTATAGCATGGCTTTTGTAACCATGCCGGCGACAGCCTCGGGACTTGGCGCGAAAGGCCAAATACATGAGGATCGGTAAAGTCACGGTAAAAATAAAATAAAAATGCAGGAGTTGCCACCTAGTCTATTAAAATGGAAGACGAGGAAAACCATAAAAGAATCTTTTAAATCATGCATATAAAAAACCATTGGAAAAGGTCTTTGTAAACCAAAAATAGGTAAGGATCCCTGTTACGCACGAGGAAGGTATTAGGCACTCTCGTGTGCCTGAAGAATCGGTCTTTTTATAGGTTTCTCATTTGCTTATGAAATGTCGACTTTTCAACCTTTACTATATGCCCGAGGGCGATATGCCATGCCATGCTAAGTGCGTGGTGTTTTATGCTAAAAATAAGGGTGCAGGGAGTGCAGGGGTGTGTCCTAATACTCAGAAATTCTGCTCATATATCAGGTCAAGTGTCGATGCAAAGATATTGCATAAATAAGATCAAGGATCTAAGTATTTTGAGCGATTTTTTTCATCCTTGCTTTACTACATGCAATGTATGATGTAACATGCATAGAAATGGCTAAAAACAGAAAAGGGTCTTCCCGGATACATCTAGGAAGAAAGCCAGAGAAAACTGAAAGCAAATCGAAGTAAGAAATCATGCTAAAAACCATGTGAAAACCAGCTGTGTGCTACTGAAAACAGGCTGATGCTCCTGTTAGGTGCGCCAGACTGGTGCTTCAGTCTGGTGCGGCACCTATGTGCTCCTGTGTGGGCCAGAAAGATGTGCCAAGGAAAATACCAGAAAGCCATGCAGTGCAATGTCATATAAATGTGTTTCAGAAAGTTATGCAATGTAAAGTCCTTGTAAAAAATGGAAAATATTCTTTAAAAATGAAAGACATACAAGTATGAGAAGCTCATGGATCTTGCGCTCAAAGGCTAGTAGTCTCACACAAGGTCACATCCTACTCATGCTGAATGAAAGTGACAAGGTTCAACCATGTCCCAGGATCATGGGCTGATGCATAGAATCTCCATAGAGGAGCAAAGTGCAATCAGCCTACCAGATTTTGAACCATGGACTGAAAATCCAAAGGGTAAAACGATTTAGAAAACAACATTGTTTGAAGTTGAAACCATGTATGCACAATCATGAAATACCAAGGAATCGCCACTGAAAGAATCAGACTCAAAACTATTCGGGAAGGCATGCAGATGGGGATGCATAATAGGGTGATCTATTCTCTGACCAGTCTGGTGCACCAGAATGGTGCGCCAGAGTGGTGCTCTGATTTGGTGCGCCACTCTGGTGCGCCATATAGGTGCTCCAGAATGGTGCTCCTTAGAAAATCTGAGATTCAGAATTCTGGTTCAGATCTAGAAACAGGTGATTCCTTTTTTATTAAGCCAGTTATGCAAATGATGGAAACAAAAATATAACGAAATGCAAAAGGAATAGAAACTTTTATTATTTGATTCAAAAAAACAAGATGATTCATGGGTTCATGGCAGAAAAATGCTTATTCAAGATTCTAAAGAACATACATGAGAAAATAAGCTCGACAAGACATATGCAAGTGGAATACATCAAGAACATCTCTATTGCATATCTTAGCATACATGTGCATGGATCATGGATCCTAGTGTAAATAGATAGAGAAGAAAAATAGTAAAACCACTCATAGGAATTACATGATGCAGATTTTTTAACATATGGATCCTACATGCAAGACATATTGTATATGAAATCAATATTTTATCATAACAATCTCTTATATAAACAACAAAAATCAGATTATATGTTAAGTTCAAGGCATGCTTTATCTTGGTGCAAGAGTTGAAATTAAAGAAGAAGGGAAAGAGAGGACCTACCTCCCAAGGTGTTCCTTCTTGAGATATCAAAGATAATGGGATCCTTGTTGCTTTGGAAGGGCAGGCAATGCTTCAAAATATAAGGGAGTGCTTGAGAGAAGAGAGTGGATTGTAGAAAATAGTAGATAGCTTGCACAAGATCTTCTTCCAAAACGGTCCCACAAATGGTTGCCTATGGGTGTCATTATATAGGGATTTCTCATGGGTAACTCCTAGAGAATACAAGCAGCCTCGTAAACGAAGAGCCTGGGAAGATTCCATGGCATATTCGTTGGC
>JAMKQA010018851.1:0-37004 GCA_024699735.1 Posidonia australis
CACCATCTGTTTTCCCAGAAGACAGTGTTTTTCCCATTATTAACATGAAACAAGGTAAAACCATTTATAATATCAAAGCTTTTTTTGATTTCTAACCAAAGAGGTGATGATCTACCATTGGAGACATTAAGGAGAGCACCCGGCCCTTTCCTAGCAAAATATTTAGCTCTAATAATGTCTTTCCATTTTAAAGAGTAAGAACTAGACAGAAGTTGTCAAAGTAGTTTGCATTTCAATGCCATATTGAAATGTTTTAAGTTGATGATTCCCCAACCTTTTTGTTCTTTGGATCTACAAAGAGACTTCCACTTAACTAAATGGCAAGCTGTGCTAGAAGAGAGGGAGTTCTATAAAAATCTGTTTCTGATTTTATCAATAGCTTTCTCTACCCTAGTTGGTAAGTGTAGTACTGAAAAGTAATATGTAGGTATGGCAGACAGTACTGTATTTACTAAGGTGAGTCTACCCCCTAGTGATAGGTAGTTTGCCTTCCAAAGAGATAGTTTTTTAGATATTTTCTCAATAACAGGGGACCAATCTTGATAATTGGGTTTCCTGAAATGTAAGGGTAAACCCAAATATTTTATAGGAAGTTTCTCTATGCAACACCCCAAATTAAATTTGGGAAGCTCTCTGAATAAAATCATCACGAATTCCAATACCAGTGATTGAAGATTTATGTAAATTTATTTTTAATCCTGAACATGATTGGAAACAACATAGTATTCTCTTAATATTTATTATATTATCCTCAGAAGCAGCTAAAAATAAAATAGTATCGTCTGCATATTGGATATTCAATATAGTGGGACCTCCATTTGGTAATTGTATCTCAGAAATTAAGTTACCATCCATCGCTAGTGCTAACATCCTATTCAACACATGAGTGACCACAATAAAAAGAAGAGGGGAAAGGAGGTTACCTTGTCTTAATCCATTTAAGGCATTAAAGTATCCTTTATGGGATCCATTAACTAAAACAGAAAAATTAGCATATGAAATGCACATTTTAATTCAGATAATCCACTTGTGCCCACAGCCTAAGCTCCTAAGAACCTCTAGTAAGAAGTCTCAATTAATAAGTCTTCCTTTGTTAACCAACTACTATGGTGCAGTTGGCCAGAAGGAGTGGAACTTCTACCTTCCTTCCAGGTTCGAATCTCATAGACCGCAAGGAGAAAATATATATATACCGATATCAAAAAAAAAAAAAAATCTTCCTTTATTGCTGCAGTTAATGTCAAGACAATCCCAACCTCAGTATAAGTCTTTGTTGGGGATGTGTTTGTGGCAAAAATTACCGTGTAAGTCTTCCTTTGTCTTTGATTGCGTATAACATTAGTGATGATTTCTATTTGCCGTGCTATGTCCTTGTGAATAAAAGCATTTTATTGTGAGTGGTGCTATGCATTACCCATCTCTCTCTTTTTAATCTGTACCATGTACTTGATGAATATACCTCCGAAAAATAAGAGACATTCCTATTAATTATGTAAACACGTTCTTTCCTTTCTGATATATGAATCATTTGAAGAAGAAAAAATCGATCATTTATTTCAGAACAACTCTATGTAGAAATTTCAGTATTGTCACCTTGCGGCCTTGCTGTTTTGCTCGATGTAGCATATGGTTTGACAGGTTTGATAAGCTTGAACTTAACAGCATGGATTAGAATAGTGTTGGCATCTCATACGGAGTTGTGAGTTGCTTTAGTAAAGTTTTGATGACGCAGTACTTGAACTCATGAAGTGCTTTTAGTTACGACTCCAACAAAGTGTGTCAATGGTATCACGTAGGTATTAAAAAATTTAATAGATATCTAAAGTTTTAATCTTGATCGTTCATTTAAACATATAGATGATGAGATTTATAACTATAAATAAGCAGTTATTTTAACTACCAACAGATAGTTATTATTTTGTAAGATAATATCATAGATATCATAGAATTTTCTTTATGACAAATGCTTCTCAATTATCTAAATTTGTAAATTTTAGAGAAACATTTAAAGGCTATCATTCAACAAACGTCTTGTATTTGTTTCCAACTCTAGGTTTACTCAGAATACCAATGCCAACTTTGAATACTTGACGTGCAAACCAACTCCACTAACAGCATTAGAGAATGGTCACGTAATATTTATTTATGGAAAATTCTAAGGTACCTATATTATTATCACACAATGTTGTAACTACTTAGTAGTAATTATGATTGTTTATTTGTAGTTATAAATCCTATTATCCATATATTTGAATAAATAATTAATATTAAAAAAATTCTATATATTACTAAAAATTTTAGTATTTATGTAAATACCACAAACACATTCAAGTTCTTATTCTAATAAGAGACCTGAATTCCTACATACAAAAGGTCTGCTTTCGAAATTGTCTACAGAATCTCATCTACGAAGTACAAACTGTTTCCGACGACACGTAAAAAAAAAAAACAAAAGAAATTTTGCATAACTGCATGTCCTCAGATATGTTTATCTTGTTGATGAGATTTTATTAAGAGTTGTTTGTGGATGTATCACCACGGATTCAATCGGGTATAACTTAATGAGATCCGGTGATAAGGCCTCAAAAGAATTCAGACAAAATTTCGCAGGACATGTTTGGAGATTTCTTTTGATGTTACAGTTTATACATATATAAAAAAAAGGTTCTCACGCGGATATTTGACATTCATTTTCTTCCACAGCTTCAGTATTAAGTTTCCTGCCCTGGTGATCCAACTCAGAAGCTGTACTTCTTTACATTACATTTCTATATTGACAGTAAAAAGCTTCATACTAATTAAGTTTATTGAAATTCTAGTTCCTTGCTTAACAAATCAATTAAAAGAAAATGAAAGTGAAATCATAATTCCCCTACTTCTATGTCGACATCCAGAAGTCATCCCCATCCTAGAGGACAAGAATCCAATAAACAATTGTCATTCAACATCAAAAATCCAATTTAATGGCTTTAGACCCTATCATCTATCATAAGGGATGGTGCGCAAGTATATCTCACAAAACATGCATGACCGACACTTTATCAGATCAGATTGTGATGTTACCCAACCCAAAATGCTCCGGTATGATTAATTGAATGATATGGCTAGAATAATGGGATTGAGCTCTCACAGGTCCTGCCGCTTGATCGGAGGACTTCATCTCGTTTCATACCAAACACTCCGTTCCAAGCACACAGTAAATACAAAGTACACAAATAACAAAATATAATGATAAGACACATAAGACAGCCTGCAGCACATGGTTTCTTATGTCTAACCGGAAAGAAGCTCCAAGTGTTTCACCTCCAGGGTTTTAAATGATCCAAATAAGTCTTGCCGTGCACAAGACATTCGTTGAAATGCATTTCTCACGCATACAGATCTTTACTACGTTCTACAAGTTTGTCTGGTTGTGTACATGGAGCCAGATTAGCAAGCATTTCATTGAAGAACAAATATAATGCATGATTGTTGACTCTTGGATCTTCTCTGCTGGTCTCAAGTATACATGCATTCTTAGTAGTCAGAAAAAAAAATCTCATTGGCTTTCTCCAAGTAGGCCATTTGTACACATGAAAATGCGATACAAAAGAATAACCTAACGGCCACGTCCACGAGCACGACCACGACCACGTCCCCGACCCCGACCCAATGGCCTTCCTGCAAAACAAAAGCAAAGTAGCATTATGTGACTCAGAAGACATAATTGGAAGCCAGAAGAAAAGAACATGATGGCAAGCATGGAAATGTTCTACATTACCGGCAGTTGGCTTCTTTGGTTTGACCCTAGGTGTTTCCTCAACTAGTAAAGTCTCAAGGTTCAGACTATCTGGGAGGATGTAGTACCGAATGTTGTTGCCTCTAACACTCAGGTGATCAAGAGTCACTGGATTCTTACCTTTCAATGTCAACTTCACTGTCTTCAAATGGGTGTTCATACTGATATCCACACCTGTGAGGAAAAGGCTGGGTCATACGGTGTACCATGATGCCATATGATAAATTTCCCTCATAAAGGAACAAAAAAATATAAAACTAATAGAAACTTCATTGTTTGTTAAAAAATATAATTATTTCTATGTAGTTCCCTGATCAAAACTGCTTGAGAAGTACTAGTAAGATGTGAAAAGAACAAATTAGAAATACAAGCCAGAGGTTAATGAACGCTCAACATGCATGTCTAGGAAAGGGGAGCTAGAATAAGTAGCCAGATGCTGGAGCGCCCAAAGAACCTACAGACACAATCTAAAGCCAAAAAATTACAACCATACCACACAGCAGCAAGTTTCAAGTTATTCCTAGAGAATATATCTGGAACAAAAATGTAGCATAATCTCATGTTTAGATACAAACTCAGTGTTGATATGAATTAGAAGGAATGCGAACAACATTTCCGAAGGGGAGTTCAAGTACAGCCCCGACAATCTCACTACAAAACTGCTCCAAGTGATTTTCTGTGCCAAGCGGCTTTTCCTCCGTTCCTAGAGCCAACATCCCCTAATGATTAGCTTTATTAACAAATTTGCTTTTCCTCCGTTCCTAGAGCCAGCATCTCCTAATGATTAGCTTTATTAACAATTTTTCTTCTAATTTGACATCATCATGCCTAAAAATTGAAGGCCTAAATCATATCAGCTATAAGACTTCAAGTTCCAGAACTAAAGAAACATACTAGGCTTGACTTCTGTAACCATATTTTTAAATGCTGCAGCAAAAATAGCCATTTGAAGATAAAACTGTATACACAGCAAATTCTCTACCAATCTATTACTTAAGGTGATCAATACAATAAGAACCGGGAAAATCCAGAATCTACATCTTTTTTTTATTAGTAAAAGGAATCTACATCTTTTTAAAAACTTAAGTTACTGTATTTCCATCTTATTTAAAAGAGGGACATGAAACCCAGCAAGATTGTCTTATTTTCCAGTAATAACATTATCATCTGATTGCATAATAAAGTACAGAAAATAAACAAAATACATTACTAGATCCTCACTCAATAAAAGTACTGCCTCCTCTCTTGACATGAAGTGTGAGTCAATCTCTTCCCTTCTCTTTTTACAAAGAAAAAACTATGTC
This sequence comes from Posidonia australis, assembly GCA_024699735.1. NCBI lineage: Eukaryota > Viridiplantae > Streptophyta > Magnoliopsida > Alismatales > Posidoniaceae > Posidonia > Posidonia australis. Next base: position 5,083 of record JAMKQA010018851.1, read on the forward strand.
TTAATTTTTGGCAACATCTTGGTACCATAAAAATCAAGCCCTAACTAAATAATAGTACCACCTATTTCATTAATTGTGATGTTTCCCAAGCTCTCCATTGAAATTCGTATGAAAAACAAACTCTAAGTCTTAATCTAAATCACATATAATCAACTAAAAGTACAACGCTAACTGCAATGTTGATATTAGAAAACATACTAAAAAAGTACTTGCTTGTCAATGAAACCGGATTCTTCAACTATTTGAAGAATGATGTACAAAAGCCATGGAATCTAGAGGAAAGAACAATTTACTGGGCAAGGGAGATAGTTTCACACTTCAGCTCTTCCAACTGTGTCCATTTACACTGTTTCAGTAAACTAGAGCATGTACAGATGGTCGAAAAGGATAAGGAAGATAGTTTCACAATTCAGTTCTTCCAACTGTGTCTATTTACACTGTTTCAGTAAACTAGAGCATGTACAGATGGTCGAAAAGGAGAAGAATGCAACATGCTAAATACGTAAACGTACTATCAAAGAACAACACTGCAAATAACATGCAATAAACAAGAAAAGTAAAAATGCACATTCATAGCCATTTTAGGCACAAGAATAGTTGTAAGAAACAAAGCTATTGCATAGATATCACTCCCAAGTCCCAAGGATGAAAAATCACGAGAAAAACCTTGAATGTAATCATGGATAATTAAAACAAGGTATAAAATTACAAGCAATACTTGGAAACAGTTAAAACTCATATTTAGCCTAAAAAATGTCCTACAACTTCAAGGACAAATCACAACTCATTGTTTATGGGCTCAAGTTGCCTTTTCATTTCATGAATACAAGAAGCACCGGTAAGGGATACTCAAATCAGTTTTTATAGCACCACAATTATTACCAGTCATAAACATTACGATTGGTACCACCAAGAAGAATTTGACGAAACACTAATGAAGACCACAAAAATGCCAATGAAAAAGATGTCATGTATCATATAACATAAAATAGAATCATAAAAATTATTCCTTAATCCCACTTAAAGAAGTGAAAATATGTTTTGGCATCTCATTATATCAATATGTTTGGAATATGTAATATTTCGCAAAATCCAGGACACTGCTTGATTCATTCAACAAGGCTCACCACATACTGATGTACAGTGTGTTTGTTTAACGAAAACCATTTATAAAAAAAAGGGGGCCCTATATCAAGTGGATTTTGGCTCAGGTGATAATAACCACAATCTACAACTATCCACCCAAAGTAAAATTTCATATCAATAATCCGAGTGTCCAACAACCAAGTTTAGACAGTGAAGCTTTGGTAAACTTACTTGTTCGACAACTCAAGAGAAATACAATTTTATCCCAAACCACAGAATGCTGCACATGTCACACACATTGCGAGGATTCCATGGAGTGACATGACCAGTTCACACATAGAAGATGGAAATGGGCATCAATAGTGCAATTTGGGTGAAATGTCATGTGACAGTTTCATGGTTCCTTATGGACGACGTAAGAGACTTTCTTTATTCACTTCCAGCGATTGGGTCAATCCCTAAACTCTCTTTATACAGTAACTATTATTATCCCATACTCCACCAGTATGACAAAGCAGCTAAACCTGTGTTAAATCCAGGTATTCAACCTCCCCTTGCCTCCATCCAAAAAGGGGGTCTCCAAGAGACAGTGGGTATCCAGCTAGGTACAAGCAATAGGATTTTTTTTCCTTTTTTTTTTCTGTTTTCTCCTCTCCCCCTTCCCAAGTAAGAGATACGCAAGCTCAGAGCTTACACAGAGGAACACTCACAATCTATTATCTTGCCCTAAACAAAAACCCACATTTTCAAAAAATTCGAATTCAAATAACAGATTCAACATATACAGAAAAAAACAATGAAAAACTAGATCTGTGTGCGCAAAAGGGGAACCTGTGATGGTGCCGTGGACGACGGTGCCGTTCTTCAGCTCGATGGAGACAGTTTCGTTGTTCAGCTTCATCAGAAACCTGAAACACCTCAGTCAGAAGACAGACAGACAGAGAGAGAGACAGAGCGAAGAATTGGAGGGAGAGAGATTGGAGCTGTGCTCACCTCACGAGCTTCATCGCGGCAGCAGCGAGAGAGGACGACGAGGAGCCCAATGTGTGGTGGAGGAAGAAGGTGAAGAACGGGAGAATCGAAGAGAAGCAGAGCGGGAGAGGAGAGGAAGAGGTGTCGTTGCCAGAACCCTAGAAAAAACCCTCTCCACACTTGAGGTGTAGTTTCTCCTGTTTGAAGGACTGGAGCGGAAGAAAGCCAACGGCCTGGATTTTGTTTAGTGGACACAATAGCGTTTCCCCTTGCCGTCGGATATTGTTTTATTATGGTAGTGAATGCTGACTTAAGAAATGCTACTGGGGTTAGTCAGTGTTTTGTATTACGATGATTAATGATTTCATAGTCTTTATCAAATGTTACTAATTTACTGACATTTTAAAAAAAGGAAAAATAAAACAGAAGATATATTTCATATTGTTACACTAAAGGTTAAGGTAAGAAGTAGAGTATTTTTCTTAACTATCAGTGTGGACAAATTTAGACATATGGAATCAAATTGAAAGTGAATTTATCTAAATTTAGTGTCTTTTATTTTCTTTGATATTGGAGACATTTTATTTTTAAAGACAATGTTATTTGACTGTTGCTACTTTAATTATTTTTTTCTTAATTTTTTGTAATATTCTATTTCTCTCAAGTGTATTCTTTTTTTTTGTAAACGGTATTGTATTTTTATATAATTCCAAAAGCATAACCACATAAATGTCAAGTACTGATAAAGTATTACAGATTCTCAGCTCCAGCTGGTAAGGAACAAAATGACCAAAGTGCAGAAGTATAAAATTACAGAACCATAAAAGAATCTGAGAGTAAAGAGGTTTTCATCGGCCAACAAGAATTTAGCCATTAGAGAATGTTTTCCTCCACAAGAGCAGGAGTGGAAGCATTTTGTTCCCCAACATGCTGGTCAATGTTTGCAGCCAAAGGATCAATTTCTATATCTCTATTATACTGAAAGGACGTAATAGAGTATAGAATCTCATTTTTTTCAAAACCTGCACCCAAACACTCAATCCAGCAGTGAGTCAAGGATATAATATCATTAACAATCATACAACTACTTCTGAGAATACTCCTGAAAATTCTATTGTTTCTTTCCTTTCAAATAGACCAAAGAAAAATTTACACAAAGGTATGAGAACCTATAACAGACATATCAAATTTTAACACAGGCGGTATATGAAATAAATCTGCTATAGAGAGGATAGCAGGGTATAAGGGGGTGAGTGTAAAAGCATTCCGTATGGAATCCCAAGTGTATTCTTATAATTGTACTTTTACTAACTCATACAAGAATTGATCATTGTAAATGATAGAGAACTTAAACTAGTCAGAAATATAGAAACTAAGTATTACCACTAGAATCATATGTTGTCTAATTATAACCGTAGGCTTTGACGAATATATTATTTATTCAAATTAGAGTAACATATTAAAATTAGTAGCATATTACTTATAAAAGAAATAAGTAGATTAAATAAATACTAGAATCAATTAATACATCGACTTCAACTTAAACATTTTATATACGATCAAAAATTATCTTATGTCAGTTGAACTTGGGTCATTATAATATTATCATGGTATCAACAATACATCGATGGAGAATCCTTCAATATCTTAAGCTATGTGATGAAGCAAAGAGATCGCATAACGTAAGAGAGCTGAGGGATGTCATTTATGAACCTCTCTTTCATCGAATTTGAGTCGACAGCCTGGACTAGGTATTATTAATTACCTATCTTAATTAAACTTAGAGATAAACCACTACAATATGCAATGTTGTGCTCGTATTTTATTCTTGTATGTCTTATTTTATTTTGGATTTAATGTGAAAAAGAAGTTTTATATATTGTTGAAGTAATTGGCCCTATTAATGTTTCAGAACCAACTATTGGATTAGCCACCAGAGGAATGAATCTTTAAAAAAAATCAGAAATTTTTGCACGTCTAAAAACTCTTCTCCATCTTCCACACACTCTGTGGGCTTGCAGAGATCTCCATGGCGAAAACTTCCTTCGTTTATTCACCACTGCTAGTTTCTACACCATACTTTAGTTTCTACGTCGTCGCTACGTTGCTTCCTATCATACTTGTTATCGTCTTCGCTTGCATCAATAAAACAAAGTATAAAAATAATATGAAAAAGCAAAGAAACTAGATATACTTTACAATCTTCGTCACCTCGAACATCAAATATTATAAATACATCTAGTTTCTTTGCTTTTCCATGTTATTCTTATACTTTGTTCTATTAACTCATATTTCCAAATCATATATAAATTAGACCTTAATAAACCCTTGTAATAGAACTTGACCGATCAAGTTAAATGTGATCTTTTGGGATTTTTAAATATTCTATGAAATCCAATTAATTCTTAATATTTCAATAATACAATAAGTTTCATATTTCTTCTAATAATTTAATGATGTTGATAAATGTCTTTTTGTGTGTCTCTAAACTTAATTCTTTTTTTAATTGAAACAATGGAATTATATGCTTTAATGAAATATTTTATGTTGTATAAGCAATTCTAATATTGTTTCATAACTTATATTGTTTTTTGTAGGTTTCTACAAGTGTTAACGAGAATGATGATCATGATGTGAAGTTAAATTCTATAAGACATGCAGATGACGATATTTGAATTACATATTCACATTTTAAGACAATTTAAGTTTGTATTATATTTCCTATTTGGAAATAGTCATGTAACTGATACCTTAATATGAGAACATGATATATTAGATTTTGGAATTTATATATGTTAATGATGATGAATTTGAAGTTTGTTAATATATTAGTATATGAACTTTATTTTGAAAATAATTTAGTTTACTTTATATATTTTAATACAGGTGAAAAAAGAAAATAAATTATATTACATGTAGAAAATACTCAAAAAATTTAGCCACAAGCTTAGCCACAGAATAACCAAGATATAGTTACAAGTAAAATTAGCCACGGAATAGCCACAACATAGCCATAGGTAAAATTAGTCATGATAATATTTTGTGCCTAAATTAACCACGGAATAGCTACGGTAATATATCGTGCCTAAGTTAACCACAGATTAGCCACGGTAAGATACCGTGTCTAAATTAGCTATGGAAAAATACCATAGCTAAATTAGCTACAGTATGGCCACGGATCTTGATGCAAAAAAGATATTATTTGGCCACAGATTAGCTACGGAATTGGATTGTGGCGAAATTAGCCACAGCCAACTAGAGCGGTAGCAAAATTTTAGATACGGAACTTTTAGCAATGAGCTTGGCCATGATCAAAAACTGTGGTTAAAGTCAACTAGCCACGGCTTTTTTAGTTTTAGTTATGCGGAATTTGACTATGGCTAAAGTTTAGTTTTCTTGTAGTGAATCCCACCATTTTTTAGAGCCATAGCTTTCGTTTGCTATTCTTCTTCGCCAGCAAATGTTGCTTCCCAGTTCTTATCCTCACCATCTTACCTCTGCCTGTTACCTAAAATCTCTTCATCGAAGCCTTCTAGGTCTTCATTTGAACTCTTTTGCCGGTGAGGAGTTCGATTTTGAGCGAAATGGTAGGTTGGAAATTAGATTGTAGGGAGAGCCAAAAAGAGAAGCACTTGAGCTGGAGTTGCTCTTCATGCGGATTACCATTGTCAACAGGTGGGGAGATGAAGATCATGGTGGTGGTGAACTAGAGTGGAGGAAGGTGAGAGAGGTGAATCTCACGGAGCAAAAGAGTGGAAGCATAATCATGTTTAGTTGCTAATTACATCCTTTTTTAAGAAACAAAATGATCGTATCGTTTGGAAAACAAAAAACAAAAAAATGATCTTACTATTGTAAAAACCTTTAGCGGACGACAATGTGGACTATGGAGACTGCTTCGTGCCTTCACCCTTCATTGGCTCGTCGTTGTAGCATTGCTCCTCCTATGACATGGAGTGTTTCGTTGACTCATTGTTGTCCCCCCTGTGGGCTATGGCACTACGTCCGCGCATTGCTGCTCAACCTACGATGTGGAGATTGAAAACATGGACTGCTTTGTCGAATGGTTGGATGTCGACTCACCGCTTCTCCTCCTTCATCGCGACATCACTGCTCCTTCACCATGATGTCGTTGCTCCAATGAGGGTTAAGAGTGGGTAAGGCATCATTGTCTTTGTTGGCTTTTAGGTTAGATAAATTGTATACTATTTTTTAAAATTTTCAAAATTATGATGAGGCATGTGCTTCATTCGACCCATACATGTGTCCGCCACTATTTTTGGGTGCAAATCCACTTTAATTATCTAACTAAAACCAGTCCGTTTCTACTTTTTGGCACAACTATAGTCAAGATTAATCTGCATTGGCATGGTCAGTGCGTCAAGTTCTTACGAAAACGTTACCACCCTAATTAAGTAACTAGAAACTAGTCCATTTCCGGTCTTTAGCACAACTAAAGACCTAGTGATCAAGCTAGACTAATCTGCATTAACCTAGTCAGTGCATCAAGTTCTTACGGAAACGTTACCACCCTAATTAAGTAACTAGAAACTAGTCCATTTCCGGTCTTTAGCACAACTAAAGACCTGGTGATCAAGCTAGACTAATCTGCATTAACCTAGTCAATGCATCAAGTTCTTACGAAAACGTTACCACCCTAATTAAGTAACTAGAAACTAGTCCATTTCCGGTAGCTTGACTAATCTGCATTAACCTGGTCAGTGCATCAAGTTCTCCATATAACCACCACAAGAAGATGAGATGAAATATTAAATCAAGGAACTGCTTCCTCTTTGCTTGCAGTAAAAAGGAGGGTGGGAGAGCATCTTCGTCATGGATAGCGGGCTCGTTATATTTCTCTGTTTCGCCGTATTCGTCGTGGCTATGGTTGTGTTGAGTTTCTTACTTCGCCTTCTATGTGGAGGTGGAGGTGGAGGTGGAGGCGGAAGCGGGGGAGGAATTGGAGTTGGTGCACGGGGGAATCATTTTGGAGTTCGTGGGGGAGGAGGAGGTGATGGTTGTGGTGGTGGAGGAGGAGGAGGAGGCTAATTGAAGTCCACACGTGTATCATCTGGGCGTCGTCTAAAGTTTGGTAATAAAAAAAATTAGAATAATTGTGGGGGTGTGGACCCATTAAACTCATTTGTTACGTATTTATGTTTTTTATTTTATTTTTTTCAAAATTTCGTATGTTTTTCTGAATATTATTAAAATAAATCCGTTCTGCAGCTACAGCTTGGTCGATCCTTAAGAATCGTCTTTCGACTCTCTCGAAGGTCACACCCATCCGTTCTGTCTACGATGGATGATTACTTGTTCAAACCTACTTGAGTATGTTCTTGATAGGTTTGGGTCCGAATACATGGAATTTTGTTGACTTGGTGTTCTCATGTCACGCAATCTACTCGAGTGCCGTTGATAACCAATCGGTGAATCATGGAATTGTTTCAAATGGAATCGACTTCCAAGGGTACTTGGAATCTATTTGAACTTTGATTTTAAATTCCAGGTTATGGTAGTAATGTTCTTGAATCATATGTAATGCATGGTGGACGTACAGAGCGCAGGAATTAGACGTGTGACAACACACAAGCTATCATCATCTCCTGGGATCATTTTTGTAAGATCACATATTTTAAAAATTTGAACGCCAGCCACAGTGTAAATCAAAGCCAGGTCTCTTTAAAGGACCACCACAACCAAAACATGACCAGGACTAATGGTGGTTGGCCGGTGCTCTTTTTGTGACACTGTGGGGTTCAGAAAACCACGTTGCCGTTTGCAAGCTGAAAAATAAAATGAAAGAAGCATTATTCCATTTGACCACTGTTTGCTGTGGGGACAACCCATCTCTGATAACTCTGAAAATACACCAACCAAAAAATGCTGATCGTGGCCTTTGGATATTATTTTCATCACTCAGAAAACCCAGAGACCAGAAACCTCGAATGGTTATTTTTTTTTCTCTGTTAATCAACTTATGATTAATTGTGAATATACAGCGCACAAACATTGACCTGATGACATTTTTTTGGCTCTCTCCTCGTCAAGTCACCACCGATCCCATCAGAGGTAAGCATTTTACCTGCAACTAACCACTGATATTGTTTTTGTTGACCATCCAGAATTAATTTGGATGTGGATTAATAATATGTGATATATACACACACACACACACACACACAGCTCCAAGGTGATAAAAAATCCAGTGGATCAGAGACCACAAGGAGAAAGAAGACTTGAGGAAGAGAGGCAATTCGTGCTCTCTACGGCCATGAGGCTCGTCATTAGAATCTCCGAGGACGACATGGTGTTCTGCATCATCATCTTATGGATTGTGATCACATCACTGGCCATTTTCTGTTGCAGCTGTGAAAAACGCTACTGCAGGAAGAGAGGGAGAACCAGCGGATGTGTGGTCACCGGTAACATTAAGGCCTGTCACTGCGGCGGTTGCGGTAGCAGCAGCGGCAGTGGGTTTTGCTGCAGTACATATCTTTCTTGAAGCCCTGGGACAATGATAGCGTGCATGGTAAGGGAAGGGAAGGGAGGGAGCAATGGTTGTCGGTGGTGATTGCTGCAAAGCTGTAGTAACGCTAATTTTGCCTCATCTCCCTGGAGTTTGTGCAGATAAATTCCAGCTTCTCATGCTTTCCTTCCCTAGAGATGATGTATTCCTTTGTGTTCTGATTTCCTTCTCTCCCCAAGTAGTTTTGAAAGGGGATTTTAGCATCAATTTAGAAGTGAAGGGCCAAAAACCTGTGAGAATTTAGTCTTTATGTCTTGGAGTCTGTGTGGATTATTTTCCTGAGCTGTATAGAAACACTTTTACATGATTGAAGCAATTATTAGACTTCTGATCATCTCCCCTTCTGTCTGGGTCAGGAAGATTGTCATAATTTCTGGGTCTGGATTAACTTATTATGAATTCCATGATTGCATCCCATAATATTTGGAATTATGGCATAACAATCAAAGCAGAACACTCTGAAAATGTTGATTCTAGTTTATGTACAACCCAGGGGGTGTTTGGCTTGCTTGGTTTGGAATTATGGCATATCAATCAATCTGCGTTTATCAAAGAACTCATTTCGTTTAGATTGAAGTAATTTCTAAAATATTTTTTTGTAAGAGTGTCAGCTCAAGTGTTGTGTAAAATGCATATTACCTACTTACTAAACATATTTAACCGGCCCGATAAACTAAGTCAGGTTGCCAAATAGTTTCGATAACTAATGTACAATTTTTTCCAAATCTTGCATGAAATATTTTGAAAATAAGAATCAGGTAGGATTTGGCTTATTTAAAATGGTGACATACTCACAATTTTGAAGTTCGTATTAGAATTCCTCAAACAACGAGATTGACCAAAGAGCAATTGTTTCAGAGTTTCTACAAGAATTCAAATCCTAACGTAAATAATTACCTATCTTTAAAAAGACCATATGAATCTGTCTCAATGGGAGAAAACATTTGCTCATTATGCTAATGAATTATGGATGAAATTGATAAACTCGTGGTACATGAACCAACCTAGCTTAGCTTGATCCAAGCTCAGTTTAGCCTAAGCTAGACTTAACCTTGGATGCATTTGACACTAATGACAAGAGAAGCTGTATGTCTAGAAGCCATCTTCTTCCAAAAGCAAGGCCTCCTCTCATTTCTGACAAAAGTTCTGAAGGGGACGTTTGGAATAACTTCGACTACAATATAAGTTCTAGATGAATTAGGAAAGCCACAAGCTAAGCTACGCTGTACTGGTGCCGAACGCATACTTTATACTCTATTCCAAACTCCAAACAAATCATGCTTGCAAAACTTTAGATGTGCATGTATTTTCTCTCTGTGGTGCGTGAGATTCGAAATTCCACTCCTCTAACAACTATAGTTGGTTCTTGCATACTTTCGGTTGCCCTACAAGTTCCATCATGAGAATCATATTTTGTTTAAAGTTTGCATATTTGGTCCCACTGCATGTTTTTTGTCCTTCTCTTGGAGGAATCAGGAGCCTGAAACTGGGACATCAATATTCAATACTCCCCTTCCCAGCTCCTCAAAACCCCTTTTCCTTTATTCCCCTTCCCTTTCCTTCTCTAGGTCTCCTGTTCCTTTCCAACTCCAATCCCTTCCACCTCGAGAAGCTCCAATCTTTCCACCGTCCACCACCCAAATCTCCAAAACCCGCCTCCCATTTCCTCCCGCAAACAGGTCTGCACCACCAGATCTCAAATCCACCACCTCTTCTTCCCACTCCGAAAAACTCACCTATTCGCCCCTTTTCTGCTCGCATTTCTCACTCTTCCTTCCTCAATCTCGCAGGTCCCGACTCCAGCAACAGCAATGGACCCCAACGACCAGATCAACAATCCGCCACCAGTCCTCGGCGTCGCCGCCACGATCCCCTACGGCGCGGCCGCCCCCTACCCGCCCTACCCGCCCATCTACCACCAGCAAGTGCAACAACAGCAGCAGCAGCAACATCAGCAGCAGCAGCAGCAGCAGCAGCAGCAGCAGCTCCAGATGTTCTGGGCCGACCAGTACCGCGAGATCGAGCAGACCACCGACTTCCGGAACCACAGCCTCCCCCTCGCCCGCATCAAGAAGATCATGAAGGCTGACGAAGATGTCCGCATGATCGCCGCCGAGGCGCCGGTCGTGTTCGCCAGGGCGTGTGAGATGTTCATTCTTCAGCTCACGAACAGGTCGTGGGCGAACGCGGAGGAGAATAAGAGGAGGACGCTGCAGAGGAACGACATCGCCGCCGCGATTACGAGGACCGATGTGTTCGATTTCCTCGTGGACGTTGTGCCGAGGGAGGACACCAGGGATGAAGTGATCTCTGGAGCAATCAATGACCCAATGGCTAATTACTACTATGTTCCTCAGTAAATGGGTTAGTGCACTGATCACTGTGCCTTTTTTTTTTTTTTTTTTTGGGGTTTTTGCTGGCGATTTAGCTTACCACATAACAATGGCAAATGAAAAACAAAGGAACCATTGCATCGTATCATTGACTAGTCAAGTTGATGATTATGGTGGTGCTTCTTGTATTTTATGAAGATATTATTACTATGCGTATTGGTTCTTAGCAGTTATGCTAATGCCTTATGTTACTAAGCTTTTTATGAATTGAGAAGTTTATCTCAAGAAAAATTCATATGGATGGTGTCTGTTGTCAATATTACGCTGTGGGTTACCAGACCGTTCTCTTTTCTCATAGTAGTATAGCATCAATAGGGATCATACATGTGAAAGCAGAGTGTTTTTTTTTTTTTTGATCCAGTGTGTTTTAGTAAATGCTCCAATAGCTTTGTAAGAAAATTGCTCCTAGTTGTGGGTTGATCGGTTGAGAATTGTATTTCTTGTTGAAGATTTTGGATAATTTAAACTACTCAGAGGATGTTTAGCTGAGAGAACCTTCTCGTTCATTTGCTAACTGTTGATATTGGTGCGACTGATTGTGGGCTTGCTAACTGTTTTATTATTGGTTTCGACATAACTTGTTAAGACAATACCATGGAGAGCATATCACTCCAGTAGTTATTTGATCGTGGTAGTTAGCCTCCTACAAAAGGATGTTATTGTTCCTCTTCAGCTGTAGTTATGCCCTCTATGATATTTTACATGAAAACATTAAGATTGCTTTCTGTTAATTTAACTACTTGCTACTTGACGGTTTCATCAAGTCTTGGTTCTCAGATATGGTTCCAAGAGACATTTCTTATTCACGTTGTATTTATGAAGTTTCTTCTTTTGCATTGCCAAGATTCTTGTTGGAATTTGTAATTTTTTTTGTCATGATCTTTATAATATGTAGTTTGTTTTTGTTGTTCATCAGTAAATCATCTGTCGTGCTAATTACTAAAAAAAATATTTCCTACCATTCACCTGGATGGACATTGTGATCCACATGTTGTTAGTTGCAGCAACGGGAAAGGAATAAAGAAAACAGACAATATGAATCTTGGAAAGATTTTTGGATTATTAAAAAAATGGACATTCATTTTTTTATAGGAAATCTGGGGAAATATCTACTAGTACAATGGCCTCCCATGCCATTTTCACTTCGAAAATGTATATATACTTTTTCCAGTTTGGACTACTATGGTGATCTGCAACTAAAATACCTACTGAAGCTAGTTCTTTCGGGGACCCTGTAAATTTAGGTGATTGAAACTTGTTTTATACAAACCTTTCAAGTATATATTCCTTGAAGGTTGAATAGATGCCTTGTATTGTTTTCTATAGTACTGGGGCGTTGCTTGAATTCAAAGTGAGAATTTGGTACATAGGCTTTTAAGATTGTTATTCTAAAGCTTATTTTATCATGAGTGTTTGACTAGTTGCTGTGATGAAACTCTATTGTTTTCGTTATTAATCTTGATTGTTAATTAAAACATATGGATGGTGTAATTTGTGACTAAAAATAAATAGTAAGTACTAGTAGGTAGTCACAACTTCGTGAGATGACATTGCATGTACGTTAGAATTTTCCTTAATATAATTATAGGAATTAAAACTGAAGGTCTTGAAGTAAGAAATTTAAATTCCTATCAACTATGCAGGCTTCATACTAAAATTGTATATTTATAAATTATAATTGCCCATTGTTTATGTCATAACTTTATAAACTGTATATATACAATTATCGTGTTACTACTCATTGTTGTGGGAGATAGATACACTATGTACCATGCTAAGAATCACACCATCAAAAACATCATAATCACCAAATTGTATAAGATAATAGATATGATTTTGAGATAAATTTTTTATAGATTGACCATTTCCTTAAAAAGTACCTGTAGAAAGAAGATTTCCTAGATGGCTGCATGACTACATTGTGCTGTTTGAATAGTTGCTTTTACATTTCATAGTAAAACTAGTATACTTTGTGCAATAAACACTAATATAAGACAGGTGATACAATATCATAAAAACTAATTATAATTTCCGAGTGCTAGAAAGAATTGCATAATTGATCTCTTCCTGTTTTTACTTTAATATGGCTTTTATGGAAAGAATAGTTCTGTTGGAATTACATATAATTATTGCATGAGCATTTGGATAAAATTGTCCATAATCATTAGGATCAATCTTATGTCTAATGATTTAGATTGTTGTCATTGCAATCACTTGGCTAAATGATAAAATCTTCTTTGGAGTTGTAAAGTAGATTGTGATGATAAATCTCCTTTGTAAGATAGGTTTTTATTTAAAAATAAAGTTGGATTGGTAATTGTCAGAAATAGGTCCTTCGATGTGAACGGATTGGATCTAAACACTCTTGGTAGCTGTTAGGTCTAAGGTTTGTTTGATTTATCTTAACTAGATACATGGACTTAATTTGTATGTAATGTGATTAGAAACTACAATGTATCAAAATAAAACCAATGACGATATTTTGTGAGTGCACGAGTGGTGGAATTGCTTTGTGAAGATGCTCTCGCAAACCTCCACACTCACCAGAGATAAATAGTGAAGCTCTTGCAATCGTCAAAGTTGCTTCAACGAGATCCAATGATTGCCAAGTTGTTTAGTTAAGCGATTTTGTTTAAATGGTACGCCGAAGTTTATTAATGTTAACATCCAAATTTGTTTCCTATCATATTCATACTTGGGATGGAAACCATGCATCTACAGCATTTGACGAATTAAACTACTTAAAGTTGGTTTAAATTCCGATGATTGTTGATGTTGCTCTTGTTACTTGAATGATTTTAGAAGATAAAACGAACTCCGATAGCATTTTTTTTTAGGACAATCATCAAAGCACTTTTGGTGATATTTCAATGAACATCGATGTTTTCAACCAAGTACAACAATGTTCAAAGATTTTCTAACAATGTCATAATTGGATTTTTACCAACGATTTCGTAACTAGATTATGTTCAATTTATTGTGCAGAAATTACGAAGTCTTATCCCGTAAACCAAAACTCAATAATCTTAGAGAAGCATATTTATAGATTACATAGCCTTGCTTACAACCAACCAAAGATTGCTCTAGAGTACTGAAGTCTGAAGCCTATCATGAGCTTGGTATTTATTAAAATAGTAATATTTGTATTTCTTTTCACCCCCTAATCATGTAACAATTCTTGTTCTTAGCAGTGGTTGATACAGTGAAGCTTCCCATTAATGCCGTAATTTCTCATCAAATAGCCTCTAGCCTTTTATCAAGCTTACTTGGCACCGTCATGCGTGGAAAGTTCATCAAGGCTGCAAGAACTGAACAAAGTTAACCTAAAAAAATCCTGCAATGTTATTAATTTCGTACAACATGATGGTGATGCATGGACTTGCATCCTCTACAAAAAAAAAAAAAAAAAAAAGAGGGGGGAAAAGAAAGAAAGAAAGATACACGTGAACACAGACATGACACTGATTTTTCTGCACTTTATGTAATCTCAACTTCTGAATTTCTTCTAAATTAATTCACATTGCTATCGAACCCTCTTTCTTTACAATAAATAACCACAATTTCCCCTCAAAACCTAAAATAACAAGCTCTATCTTGTCGATAAATATACTTCATCCTATGCAATCAGCTAAGAAGCACACATGCAAGCAAAGCCTAAAGAATCAGACGGTTTCCCCACCCATACAACATCGTGAAAATCCCCAGTGGCCAATACACACATCATAAATAAACTTTGTCTAGGACAAAGACGGGTCAATGCCCCATCATCAGGCAATTCGGAGATGAGCCAGTATAGACCAGTACGCAACCTCACACTGCAAGGAGCATAAAACATAAGTCAAAAAGCACATGAACCCTTCAGTTTCTAGCTACCCCCTTGTCTTGGCCCTTTTCATACCGGGGCTATTGTGGAACGGCGAAAGCGAGCCAGGCGACTGTCCACCTTCCTCACGCAGAGTCCCATTGAGCATGGCAAGCTCCCGAAGCTGCTGCTTCTTGAAAAAATCAAGGGATTCGTCCTGAATACAATACAATACAATAGATAAGACATCATGTTTATGATAATTGGTGAATAGATGATCAAGATTAAATACATGGTGGTGTCCATGTTAATGAAACTCCGAATAGATGGTCTGCACACCCTAGAGAGGGAGGGTGGAGGGTGGGGCATACCACAGGTTTAAGCAGATCTTCAAGAATTTCACGAGCTTGCATCAGACGAGCATCGATGATTTCAACGGGCAACTCCGCCTCTACAAGAATGTGAAGGGGTTCATTCAAATGTTCATATCCTGGTTTTCCCCTCATCATTTCCTCCTGTTATAAAAAGAAATGATAAAAGAATTAATGGCTCGATGCTGATCCTAAATTTAGAAAATCTATGAAACACAATAAGAATTCAAGATTCAGTAAAAGAAGAAGAAAAAAAATGTCTTTTAAAAGAAATTTTGATGTCACTTTAAGAAAAGAGTTACAAGAAAAATATATCCTTCTAGGATTAATCACTACTACAAGAACATTTAGCACGTTCAATTGAAACTTAGGTGGCATTTCGTAGGCCGAAATGGAAAATAGAATGGACTGAAATGGAATCAAATTATTGAAATGAAATAACATTCCTACGTTTGGTACAAAAATAAAATAAGAAGGAATAGTCATTCTCTTGGAAATAAAATTTCCACTCAACAAGGGAATTTGATTCCTTAATGACATACAAGGAATTTGATTCCCATTCCATCAAAAATAGAAGAGAAAACAAATCATCTACCCACACTAACTCCCTGACGCTGTAGTCTACGACAGCTCCTCCAACTTGTGCCTCCTCCCTCCCCCTCTCATCCCTCCAAGCCCCCCTTCCTCCTCTGGCCTACATCCTTAACTACGACGGCTCCTCCAACCTGTGCCTTATCGTTCCCCCTCTCAGCCCTCCAAGCCCTCCTTCCTCATTCCACCCTCTCCGATCTACTCCAATCACTACTCCGCAAGAGCTAGAAGAACAAGAAAAAGAAACTTCCTTCAGCCAACGACTCCAGATCTGTAAGTAATCTGCTTATGGAAGAAAACTTGAATATAGTAAATCAAGGAAACTTGAATCTATTCATTTTTTGTCTCCAATATGCATTTTTTTTGTCTATTAGCCATTCAACATTTTTTTTTGATGTCAGTTGGTTATTTCAGTGAATTGCTTCAAGCATTTCTGAAATTCCTTTTTGATTCAAGTGAATAACGAGTCCCTTAATAAATTTTGTTGGGATACTACATTTTCTTATATACAGTGATTATAGTTCGCCTTAACAAAACTTTGTCAATAGGACAAACAAGGATGAGGAAAAATATCGTTTTGTTTTTTAACTTATGGCTTGAGATATTGTAGATAGTAAATTGATTTTTGTATCTTGTTGGGATTTTAATTGACTTACGTAGATGTCAAATCCAAATATCTATGTACTCAATGAACAAGGTTACCAATATTGTAAATTTATACTGATTAGCATACATTAGTAATCCAAATTGTGTTGAGCAACTTAAAATAGATAGGTTTGCCTTCACGAAACTTTGTGGCATGCTTTAATCCATAAGAAAGCTTAACCCTACAGTGAATATTGTTGTTAATGAACAAGTTGCTATTATTTTACATATTTTAGCCCACCATGTAAAAAACTAGGTGATAAAGTATTTAGATTCTATCGTAAGATTACAATGTAAGTTTCTTAAGAAACTAGAGCTAGTTTCCCAAGACTCTAAAGATGTCAAATGAAAGTGGTTCAAGGTATTAAATTTATTTTGTACTTTAAATATTTTTCATAGAAAAGTAAATTGACTTTTTTATTATTATGAATGTACCATTTTCTAGGATTGTTTAAAAACTTTGGATGGAACACACATGAAAATTCACATACCTATTGAAGACAAGCTTAGATACCTAAATTGAAAGGGTGAAATTGCAACCAGTATTTAAAAATTTGTTCACAGAAATTACAATTTATATGTCTTACCGAACTGGGAAGAAACAACAGCTGATGGTAGAATGCTTTTGGATGTCATGGCTAAAAGAAATGAATTAGTAGTTCCTCAGGAAGGAAATTTTTTTCCTCTTTAGCATTTATATAAGTCAAGGATCTATTAATTAGACCTCAATAATAAATTCTTATTTCTTTTCTTGTATAAAATTGCTACTACTTAGTAAATACTAGCTATACTGATACTAAAGGATTTCTTGCATCATTTAGAGGTCAGAAATATCACTAAAATGATTAGAGTGAAGATTATCAACCAACTATAACTCAAGAATTTTTCAACATGAAACATTCTTCAACTAAAAATGTAATTGAAAGGTATTTTGACATCGTCAAAAGGAGATGGACTATTCTTAAGAATCATTTCTTTTATCTAATCACAACACAAAATAAGATTATCATGGTTTGTTGTCTTCTCATAATTTCATAAGAAGAGAGAGACATATTGATCTTTCTATGAACAATGATAAAGATATCACAATAGAAGGCACTACACCGACAATGCCCAATGATCCATTTACTTTTATTAGAGTTACGCCAAAATGAACAATATTTAAGACAAATCTTGTCCAATTTATATTTCCTGAACATACATGAATTATGATACTTTTATTTGGTTCTGTTCTTTTCAATGCAAATGTAATAATTTAATTTGAGGAATTCTTATTGCTTTTATTATTGGACATGTAATGATTACTTCTTGACATATTATTTTTTAATTGTAGATGACTTCACATTCTATTTTTATACGAATGAAATTATACGAAAGCAATATTCTTAGGAACAGAAGAACAACAAACTGAAGATGAAAAATGCTCCACTTACTTCAATTAGAGTAATGCCTAAATGAACAATATTTAGGACAAATTTTGTTCAATCTATGTTTCATGAACATACATGAATTATGATCCTTTTATTTGATTTTGTTCTTTTCAATGCAAATGTAATAATTTAATTTGAGGAATTCTAATTGCTTTTATTATTAGACATGTAATAATTACTTCTTCACATATTATTTTTTAATTGTAGATGACTTCACATTCATTTTTTATATGAATGAAAATATACGAAAGTGATGTTCGTACAAAAGAACAACAAAAAGAAGATGGAAAAGGCTCCACTCACTTTCAATAGAGTTATGCCAAAATGAACATTATTTAGGACAAATCTTGTCCAATCTATATTTCATAAACATACAAGAATTATGATCCTTTTATTTGGTTTTGTTCTTTTCAATGCAAATGTAATAATTTAATTTGAGGAATTCTGATTGCTTTTATTATTAAACATGTAATGATTACTTCTTGACATATTATTTTTTAATTGTGGATGATTTGACATTCATTTTTTATATGAATGAAATTATACAAAAGCGATATTCTTAGGTACAGAAGAATAACAAAATGAACATGGAAAAAGCTCCAAAAAAAATAAAAGAAGATTGACCACCACAAAAGATGCCAAATTAATTGAGATTATGTTGGACATTGCAAACGAGGGACAATACAAAGTTGGATTCTTACAAACAATGGGGGATGCATTATCCAAATGGCTTCCTAATACTGGAATTAAGACTAAACCTCACATTAAGTCTAGGATGAAAACAACAAAGACAACGAAGAAAGATTTGATTACAATCTATAACATGATGAATTACCATACTAGTGGCTTTGGAAACTTTACATGGAATTATGACAAAATCTATGTAACCACAGCTCCCGACGTTTAAGAATCATATTTACAAGTAAATTAATTTATTATGAAAGAATTGATATTTTGTTTAAACACTAAACTATTTTTTGATTATATTCTTATTTCTTTTCTACATATCATAAGCTTGAAAAATAAGTCTTTTCCATATTATTGGGACCTTTGTTTTATTTTTGGAAAATATCAAACAAACAAAAGGAAAAGATGCTCAAGCCTCAACTAATGTAGTTGAGAAGATGCATGATGAGAGAGGATATAATGATATAGTAGAAAATATGAATTGTTTCTTGGCAAAAGAAACACCTCCACAAATTGAAACAAAAATTCCTACGAATGAAGAGTGTACTAGTAGTAGAATAAAGTCAAAGAAGAAAGGTAAGAACTTAGATCTAATGATTCAAAACATTACAAAGGTAGCTTCACTAATAACAAATCAAATAAAATATTCAACAGAGCAAAGCCATTAGTGTGGAGTCTAATGTTTTTGAATCACTATTGAAGATAAATGAAGGAATAAAAAAGCTTTCAAGTATTATTACGATCAAACACTTTAAAGTAGCAAGTATTATTACTCAGAATGATAACAAAACAATTCTTTTCTTCATTATCGTCAATGATGAGAAGAAAGAATGAGTGAAGGCAATGCTTCATGGTAAAATTTGATGATTGTTGTTTTAATTGACTATGGAATTACTATTTTGTTGATGGTGTTATGTGATGAATGTACTACAAATTATATCCTTTTTATTTTTAGTGTTTGAAAAAAAAACATTTTTAAGGAAGGTTACGTTAACTTTTTCTCTAAAAAAAGAAGATACTTTTGTCAAAATATAGATTTGGTATTTTATTATGATTCTTATTCTTAAGTACAAAACAATGGGAAAAAATTACCTGTTGATTTCACTTCAATTTTTAATTACGTACCAAACACAATAATGGAATAAAACTACTTCATTCCATTCCATTCTCATAGCAATTCTATTCCAGAGTTTATTCTCATTCTTATGTACCAAACACAACCTTAGATGTCATGATAAAAAAAACAAAAGAATAACTTACTTAATGGTATTGATTTTCAATTTGATACTTTAAACTACATCATTTTGGTATCAAACACATCATTTTGGTATCGTAAACTTTCATTGTTCACCACTATGATACTAGTGGAAGTAGGTTTTACAATAATTATTGGATGAAAATATCCCTAACGTTATATCCCTTCTTCTTATTCATTTCTTCCTCATTTCTTCTCCAAATCTCTTCCAAACCTTAAAAAACCTAACCCATTTCTCCCCCTTTCCACTTTATGAATTCCTACTGTTACCATCACTAGCACTACAGTGAGATGATTCCAATCATTGACACTACAACAACAGCAAATTCCTTATGCCACCACTCTTGATGCCTTGCAGCCACTGCCACCACCACTCTTGATGCTTCACCATCATCACGCATGGTCGACACTCCAACAACCACCATTGCCGTTGCTACTAAGAAGTATCATTAGCTCATTCCTCGATGTTAGACGAGACGGAAGAGTAGAGAAAAGGGAGAATCAGGTAAGAGAGAAGTGAAGAGAAATTAAAGAAGGACATAACATGTACTTTAGTGAAAGTCCAACACCATTAGTCCTAATTATACCAAATTTTTTTAAAAAATTGAAGTCTAAAGTGCCAAAGTAATGTGTTTTAAAGTACATGATAGTAAATTGAAAATCAGTGATGATACAAGATACCATCAAGTAATTAACTTAAAACAAAAATGATCTCTTACCTTGACCATGATCACCTACAAGTACTACTATAAAAAAAGAAACACAATGGAAACAACCTGCATGTATTGTTGTCACTTCATATACTCATCAATTTTCAAATACTTTTACTTTGATGTTGGTGAATTACAGAACAGGTCCAAACACAATTTAGCATCTCTGATGACATCTGCAAGTGTAATGGGAAAGTTAAACAAATTTGATCACTTCCCTAGTACCACATGCAGTTGCGCAAATGAGGTTTCCTTTTCTCCTATGTAATAAGGTTCAATATCCTTCTAGATTTTTTTATTATATGTTTGCAACTGATTCTCCCTTCTAAAGGGAAACATGCTACATTTTATGTGGATGTCTAAAAATGACAAATTGAACCAATTCTAAGCAAAACAAGTTTCTAATATATCCACTTAATGAAATTATCCATCAATTTCAAGTGGAAAAGTCTCTTTATGGTTGTAAAAGAGGTAGTAGAGACTCCCAATTCCCACCAATTGAGCTATTCTCAAAAGGAAACACATTAATAAGGAACGAAACGATGGATATTTAATTTGGCTGAGCTAGCAATTTAACCAACTTACCTGAATACTTCATCTCAATATCAAAGCTTATGCTTCCCACATTTAAGGATGACTACTGCAGTACTACGATTCTCTGACTTTCTAATTCTAATTACTCAATAATTAAAAGAAACAAAGTGATAAGTAAATGAGGGAAGGGGAAAAATAACTTTTCAGAAATCCAAGTAGATTCTTCGGAAGTAAAAAAGTAGACATCTACCATCTACCTTACCAAGATTACTTGTGTTTAACCAATAAATTTTATTACTTTATCTAATACTTGTGTTCTACTATTTATGTAAAACTTCAGTGTCAACCAAACTGAACCTGTAGTATCCATGATAATTGCTTAATGATAGGTTACAACACTTATTTCTAAGTTGAAGTTCCATGTATCAGTATTTGCCAAAGTAAATGTCATAAAATTTAGACAAAATTTTTACCCGAACCGGGTCCTTAATACTTCCACGCCCTCGGATAAGTACACGGCATTCAGTATTTGCCTCAACTCGCTTGAGAGAATTTCCCCTGGGACCCAGAAGGCGCCCCACAAAGTTGTACTGTAAAAGGGATATACCTTAATTGTAAAGCTTTGAAAGAAAAAAATAATAACATATTTGAAGAGGCTTTCACGTACATTGGGATACTTGTCGACAGGAATATCAACCCTTATTGTTTTCTTCACGATAAGCCTTGAGGAGCTAGCTTGTGGTCCAAGCCAACTGTGGTCCGCTGAAGGCAGTAAACCCAACCTCTGCATGTTAGAACGTTGGTAAGCAGAAGATTATGGAAAGAAGAGATACAACAGTTGCAGTTGTTCATATATGAGTACGGACTTTCAAGAAGAAGTTAAATTTTTAATCATGATATTGTAGGCAGGAACTAGATGTCTATAGAAGAAAATTTTAAATACTCAGGAATGAGATAGATAACATTTATAGCTAGGCGTTTAAAAGAATATGTACTCTAATGCTTCAAACTCCACAACCCGCTTCCCATTCCCCAAAATTCTCATCAACAGCAGCCTTTCATACTCTTTCCAAGATGTCTAATCACCAAATTCCTCCCGTAATACACATATCCCGTGTTTCTTTCAGTAACAGCCTAAATTTTAATTTCTTTAACCTCCAAACTTCCCATAATGCTAGCAACCCAAACCCTTATGTTAAAGCTGTCAAAATAACCACGCTGATCAGGCCACCAACTCATCAAGACTTCAACTATTTCAGCATTTTTTTGCAGTGTTCATTTCAGCATATTTTTTTCAAAAATAAAGAACAGGACAGTAAACAATTGTTTTGAACATTTACATGCTTTACAGGGAAAGAGGAAGCTAAAAATACACAAGGTCAGTGTAGTACCCAGGTCATAGGTAATTCTTAAACAGCCATTTAACATGAGGTCTTAGGTAGATAATTAAGTTTGCATGCAATTAAAGATCACTCAATAACCTGTAAAATGGACTTGGCCAAATTCCTATGTTGCTATTGCCTATTAATAGCCAAACTGCAGAAACCTAGAATTGCCACTAAGGTTAGCATTCAATATTCAATGTCAAGAACGAAAAGTATCATGCAGCATTATCAATTCAAGTTAGCATCAAATGATAAGCAATGTCAATATGATACCATCCAACATCACCAAGTTAGGTCAAAATCAAATGTTAAAGTATGTCAATACCCGTCAGATACTCAGGCATATTAGATGGAAAGAAGAGTTATGTTAATGGTTAGTGTCCGTACTTCTGATTGAAATGTGGATGCCCACCCACTCATATCAGCTGCGCCAACATTTGAAAATATTCCTCCCGTAGTCAGCGGGCTACCATGTTCAAGCCCAGATCGATCTAAAAGTGATGCATTCCCCAACAACTTGGTTATACGCAGAATTTCTGGTTCACAATTTAAATTCCAAGAATAAGATGGGTTGGTTAGCATTTTTAAGAAATTAGCCGGCATAAAATGGGCAGATAACATTGGTCAATCAAATTAGTTAGTATAGTATCACAACATTCTATTAGTGTAAAGGCACAATATTCTAACAGATAAAATTGGGGTAAGATATCTGACATAGGTGAGATTAAAAAAGCTATAAAATAAACAACAAATATCATCATGAATCCAGTTATATTCCAGGGTAATAAATGCACCAAGTCAGATAGGGGTTCTTAACAACCACTAAATCATGAGTCATGAAGTCAACTGTGGATAATAAAAAACTCAGCTAGCAACAGAATAATAAAAGACTGTGGTGCTTAAGACAATAAAAACAAACATGATATTACAGTATTTTCACTGGAACTTTATTACAACTGAATACATAAATCTCCAAAAGACGCCACAATAGACACTAAAATCACAAGCACTGAAATTAAGTAGAGTGACAAGCTACTATACATGTTCAAGAAGCTAAAGGTAGATTTGGATAGTAACAAGGAACACCAGCAGACCAAGGGGAACAACAAGCCATTGAATGAATGAGAGCATTAATACATCCCCAGTAGCAGTAGGCCTAAATTAACACAGACTAGAAAAATAGAAATAAAAAAAATATGGCAAGGATAAAAATAATAAGCTCGTATGAATCTATCCATAGCTTCAACATGTCAACAATATAGTCTTCTGAAACAAAAAGACAATTTCCAGTTGAATATGTGCAAAACTTTCAAGTCCATAATCTAGCACCAATTGCACACTAAGGTATGACACTAGGATCAGTAGCTGACATGTTGCAGCGTGAGTAATGTACTTCAAAAAAACATCCTAAGATGGGAACTCAAACATCCAAACAAACAGAAGAAAAAAAAACAAAAAACATATACTCATCACATCATATAAAATGTAGAACTGAAGCATAGAATCCAGTGGCAAAACCCACCTTGATTGAGCAGCCGATAACAATGTGGTAAGACCTGAATAAATGGATTGATTTTCTGGTGCTCAGCTAGTAATTCAGACAAGTACCTGCAAAATCGAATATCATTCAGTAATGAGAATAAGCAAGAGTAACAAAGTTTCCGCTCAAATAATTAAACAACAGTTTACAACAGACCAACGTAGCAAATACTGCCAACAAAATGCACCAAAAAGGTAAACAAAAGTTCTCTAAAGATCAGATCTTTGAGGACTCCCTGGAACGACATGATAGGCATCTAATATTCAGGATGAAAATTAACCATGAATCTATCAGCAGAACGTCAAAACCAGCAATCAACGGTAAAAACAAAAAAACAACAGAATCAAACTCAATTTCAAATCAAAGCAGAGACCAAGACACTTCCAGATCCCGTAAAGATCCAATCTTTCCAACAAAGCCTTCAAGTCCCAAAAAAAAAACCCAATCTTTTTACAAAAAAATAAAATCGAGAACAGAACGGAGCCGCCATACTTCTCCTGCTCGACAAGGACATTGGCGGCGGCAGTGGCGGCGGCGGATCGCATGCCACCGATGTGTGGCGAGTGCGGACCAGTGGACGGGGACGGAGAGTAGGCCATGTATCTGTCGGCGGACATGGTTCCGGCTGAAAATGGAAAATTTTCAGGTTCCGGCCAGACGTGTGACCTGACAGCGTCGGCTCGCAAGTGGATCTCCTCCACTGTCTCCGATGGCGGGGCGGCGGCGGTAGCTGCTGCTCTATGATGGGCATGAGAGGGGAAGGTTGGAGTATGCCGTTTGCACGGAGATTGGAAGAAGGAGAGGTGGGGAGATGTGAGGTGTTTTTATAATACTACACTAGTACTGGTGGTCTTGGAGAATTGTGGAGGTAAAAATAAAATCTCTTGTCGG
The DNA here is from genome assembly GCA_024699735.1 of Posidonia australis. Taxonomy (NCBI): domain Eukaryota; kingdom Viridiplantae; phylum Streptophyta; class Magnoliopsida; order Alismatales; family Posidoniaceae; genus Posidonia; species Posidonia australis. The sequence continues at coordinate 29,904 of JAMKQA010018851.1, forward strand.
AAGGCTGCTCTCGTTTTTACTGGGCTACTGCCTACTGGTTCTGTCGCATGAATTCCAAGTTTTTTGTGCGGATGATATCACTCACTAGTTTATAAATTGGTGTGATTTTCAATATGTACAAGTAATTTTTAATTCTGATGGTATTTTATGAATTTTTTTATTCTATTTGATTGGATTCCTACAACCACTTGATAAATGGTAATACTTATCTCTTATGGACATCACAAGTATATATTATTGCACGTAATTTTCAAAGTAAAAATACCATGTAGTGTAACTTCTTAAATTTCATTATGTTTGTAATTAACTGGAATTAATGAATTTTGACTATAAATAGATGTTACTTGCTTGCGGTCCTTGTTTATGGACTTTCTAAATAATGGTTTGGGCCTTGTTTTTAGTTTTTTTTTTTGTTAACGGTTGAGATAGTAAGAGGTGAATTTTTATGCATGTCCCAGGATTCGAACCTGGGACCTGTGGCGAGTTTAGAGTTCTCCTAGCCACTGTGACAACGAGACATTGTCGCCTTGTTTTTAGTTTTGGATCAAAATTTTGACTGAAAATGCAAATACCTGACGCAACTTCTCGACACACCTCCTTAGCGCAATAAGGTAACGCAATTGATTTATTTTAGTTAATTCAGTTGCAATTGTTTATGTAGTAGTGGCCGTGTATAGTGGATTAGTTGTGGTCGAGCTTGTAGAGTTGTTACAGCGATGGGTGGAGTAGTTGTGCATGCGAACATGGGTTCATTGCTTATGGAGTGGTTGATCGTGGAATCGTCGCATCTTGCATGCATGGAGTTATTTAAGGAGAACGAGGCTTCTCCCGTAAGCAAACTCCTGTTGTTGTCTTCTCTCAGAAGCCAAGTCTTCCCTTCCTCGCATAGCCTCCTCCTCCTCCTTATTCACTCTTCTTCTTCATCTTCTTGTTATTTTCCTTGTTCTTCCTGAAAATTCAGACGAGCGAGCAAGCGAAAGAAAGAGAGAGAGATGCTCGTCTAAGGGAATTGAGATTGGAGCAACCCTTGTGTGTCCGTGGAGGACTTTGAAGCACGTAGAATCACCTAGAATAGCCAAAAGTGGTCGTCAACGCAAGAAAAGACAATTATTGTGTACTGTCTTTAAGATGCACACTCTACACCCTTGCTCCATTTTCACGTAATTTTGATATGATTACGTTCCATATGTCATTTTGAGCATGATGGATCTTATTTCATCTTTTTTGGTTAATTATACGATTTTTAATCTTGAAAATTTGATTATGGTTGATACTGTTCATCCAAGGCTTTCTTAGAAGATTTCTCTGAGTTATAATGCATGAAATTTTGTATTTTTAGTGTCAAATAAAAACTTGCATGATTTCCTTTAGTTTGATATATAATTTGTTGAGTTTGGTTGTATGTGTAAGAAGAGTAAATTTTAGGTCGAGTGGGTGCAGAGCTCTGTGTGCTTTACAATTAGAAGTAAAGCCTGAGGTGCAACTACCTAGCACACATTCTAGGCATAATCTTCCGACACACATACCAAGCGTAACTCCGCTTGGCAGTGCAATAGCCCTGTTTTGGTTTTTTGGTGTTTGTTTTGCATATGTGACCCTGTTAAATGATGATTTGAAATAATGAGTGTTCTAATAGTATATAAATGATCTTAAAATGGATTTCAAAGAAAATATGGTAATGTTTTAAAAAGAATTTCCATGGTTTTTCGGTGTGGTGGATCAAGAGACCGAAGGATCGTATTGTCTGGACCTGAGGGTGTGACGACATCCTCAAAGAGTCAGACATGTCACCTAGGTTGAGGTGCAAGACTAAGAAGTTGTAGGCAAGTACTCGACTTCCTATGGAGGTATGAAACTCTTAGATCATCAGTCATGAGGCCAACACTAAGGTCCGCAGGTCGAAGTATCTTTCGGACGTAGAGGTACTAGACTCTAGTTGCTTCGAGTATCGAGACTCAGGATACCATCCATACCTGGTGGCATCATAGCAATAGACTTGAGAGATACAATACTTCTGAGTAGCTGGACGTGATACCCAAGATGATATGAGTACTGAGTTGTTGGTAGGTACTGACAGAGCCCAAGAGTGGGGTTTAAGCACTAGGTTAGGATGTCGAGAGAGCGTACCTTGTGGTTTGTCTTGAGAGAGAGGACAGTTGGTCTAGGAGTAGGGTGAGCAGGCTTATCGTGAGTGTGGTTAGCTTTTTTAGGTTTCTGCAGGAGGCAAAACGTCGAGATGGACAAACTCCTCTATAAAGTGATTGTTCGTGGCAATGCAGATGCTGAGGTGGCCCTCGGTGGTCTGCATGTAACCAGAGTTTGTTGTTTGGCGCCAAGCAGCTTAACTCACTGTGTGGTTTTGGTTTTTCTACGTAGATTTCTACAGGTTTTTGGTCAGTGAGGTTTGATTTTGCTATATGGATGTTTTTCAGTGGTTTTGGTGTTTTTAAAAAGAAAAGATAGAATGATTTTTAAAATGGTTTTGAAGTTTGGTGAACTTTATAGTGCTAGTTTTAGTTTATTTATTTTCCTCGTAGTTTTTTTTAGAGTGTGTACTGAATGACTTTCTTGTCATTCACGCATGTTTTCTTGTACTTTCTCAGTCGCAAGTGCAAGATGATAGTTGGTTAATACTAGTGCACATAGTCAGGACATTATTCGCACACTACAGATTTCTGGTAGCATAGATACTTTTTAGACAACCTTTAATTATCTTGTTAAATTATAGTTAACTGTGATTAGGCTATTAGTTTTGGTAGTAATAGCTCAAGGTCGTTACATGGAGAATTCCACCAACTTATCTTTTAAAAAAAGAAAATACTTTTATTATACTATGGATATTTTTAAGTTTATTTTATTTTAGTTTTTGTTGATTAAATTCATGTATATTGCAATGAGAACCTACATTGCATCATTTCTTTTCATAGATTTCTACAAGTGAAAAATCCATCCGAGGCATGGAGAAATAATGACATTAACATCAATTAAAAAAATATTAAAATCAACTATTTTTTTATTATTCATAATTCATTTTTTCTTACAAATCATCTTTTCCTATATTATGGTATGTTCATGCTTCATGTTCATGAAATCCTCATTTACATGCATAATAGTTTGGGTACACCATCTTTTTTCAAGCACTAATTCTCTTTCTTTTTAACAATATGTTTAAAAATTACTTTAAAGCTTCAACATCTTTTATCAAACATTTATTATCTTTTCTTTTAACCATAAGTTTAAGAACTATTTCAAAGTTAAAAAAAAAAGAGGACTAAGAGAAATAGTCAATGGTGTACCTACCTAGTTGTGCCCCAATCTTACCTTTTTATTTGACACAAAGAAAAAAAAAGGAGGTCATAAATGATAAAAATAATAACATAAACAAAATAAACTTATATTAAAAATAACTCTAAAAATAAAATGAGAGGTTCAATTCATTAAAACATATTAATTTGAAAAAATAATAATATGATCCCACTCCCTAAAAAAATATAAAATGGAAACATATGTGAATGAGGACATGATGAATGTTGAATAAGGGGAATGTGGTCCGTTTACTTCCTTTATTTAGTTCAAAATTGGTAGTTAAAAGAAAGTACATTAATAAAAAAGAGAAATACACAATTAGAAAGAGAAACACAAAGGATACAATATAGAAAGAAAAACAATACAAACACATAAAATTAAAAAAGGAATAAATAATTACAATGATAAAGATCTATTAATAAGTTGTGCCTTAATAATAACAATTATAAGAAAATCATCATCATTTACATTATTTTTGATGAGTATATTAGTAAATATAAGTATGTATGCTATTTTCTAGGGACAATATTTATTAAGTACACAAGTAACTCTTTATAAATATAATAAGTGAAACAGCTTCTATGCATCTTCTCTCATTTTGTTAAAATGAGGTAAAGCATTTACAAGACCATTAGATCTAGATTCTGGGGATATAATTAAAACCACTATTTAGAAGGGTGGTTTCCATCATTTTCGTTCTCTCTTCAGGTGAGAGACAATTACAATATTTGGCAACTGTTCACTTATTCAATCCCTTATATTTTGGGATTAGAACTTAGTATCTTCCTTCCAATTTTAGTTTTTAAATAATAGCATTTATTCCGTCCATTTTCTTGTGAGATTCAATACATTATGTGTGACATCTTTTATGGAAAACCATCTACATAATTATTTCCCATTTTAATATCTACTTGCCAATTTTTATTTTTTTTCAATTGATTTACTGATAGCACTTATAATGTTTCATTTTTTTAGATATGATGTTAAATATAATTTAAATTTTACATTCATTTTTTTAAGAAGTAGATCTTTCGAAAGAAATTACATATTATAGTCTTTTTTTTTTGTTATGGCTCATGTCTGATGTGGGATATTTTGTCTGGCTCAGTTCAAGCCAGACAACTCGAGTAAATTGCCTAACGACACCCAAATGCTGGGCTTGAAGACTTAGCAACAAAGCCCCAGCCAAATGACCTAACAACACCAAGGTGATTGACAAGGCGTTGCTCCCCAACCAAATAGCCTAAAGACACCTAGGAAAACGACATGACACCGAGCAGACGACCTTGGACGAACAACCTAAAGACACGAGCAATCTCTAATGAGAGGGCCAACCAAGCACCCAGCTTTAGGATCATCATCAGGGCCAACTGAAAGCCATGATTACACGTCACTAGGGCCAAACAAGCGTCTAGCTTGAGTGACCTCCTGGGTAACAATGTATGACCCGCACTGACGCTTCAAACTTTAAGTGCCACACTCATCTCGAGGAACAACACATGGGATTGCCAGCATCTCATAAACTTACATAGTTCCTTATACACACAATGACATTGTGTGTGTCCGATAGGAAAGCAACTCCTGCATGTTGTGTTGCTTGACACCTGACAGAGTCGTCTGACCCACCTACAACACCTAGAAGTCATCACTGCATACTTACCATGTATAACTCTCCTACCAAAGTTGGACACACGCCACGACAATTTTTCACTACCACTTAGGTATAATACACCACATAGAGAGTGGTAATAGGGATCTTGGATCTTTTCTCAAGCATCTGAGTACTCTCTTAAAACCTGATCTCCCCTCGCAAGCTTAAGCATCAAAGCGTCCTTTGACTACTTCTTCTTCCTATTCGTAGACTTGCACATTGCTCGCTCGGGCACGTGAACTATAAACCATATCATCTCTGCAACTCAATATCTCAACAACTTCAACCAACACCTCAACTTGAAATTGATGAGTGGCATTGCGCAAGCAGAGGAGGCGAGATCAGTTATTGTCGTCTATGGGAATCTTCGCACCATGAGCTTTAAGTCGATTTCAGACATCATAATCATTACCATTCACCTTTCACCATGGAGCCTCCAATGACACTAGAAGCTTTCCGAGCACTCCAGGAGTAGGTTGCACGCCTGATAGAGGAACTGAGGAAGGTGCAAGAGGACCATGTGGTAACTCCATCACCGTTGGCAGAAGCAGTGGACTCAATTGTCCTGACGGTTCCAGCAAGGCTACAACGATGACTCTTTTTTTAGCCGTCACAAGAGGCTCCAGACTTCGATGACCACCCAAAGCCAATAACCTCAATAGGTTGTTGAACTCTAAGATCAACTTGTAGAAGACCGTTTGGTGTTGATAAAGGACAAACTGAGGTACATGGAGAAGAGGAAGTCACCGTTGGCCAACATCTTCGTTGAAGTGGAGCAATCCTCCTTTATGGATACAATCAGGACTGAGCCTCTTCCCAAGGAGTTCAAGATGCCCACGATTGAGCCGTATAATGGCTATGACGACCCGATTGACCATGTACAGGTCCACTAGGATCTCCTTGGCATGCAACAGGTGTCCGCTGAAGCGATGTGCCATATCTTCCCAATCACCCTCAGAGGGTCAACAACGGTGTGGTTCTCCAAGCTCCAACTAGCATCCATCAATAGCTTCAAGGATTTCTTCGCCGCCTTTACAATCAATTTACAAGGAAGTGCGACTATCTGTTTGATGTGAGGCAGTGACTGCATGAACCCACCTAGAGCTTCATCCAATGGTTAACACTACCACCATCGAGATCCCAGAGTTGGAGTCAAAATTTGCCCTCTCTACTCTCAAGTTAGGCTTCTAACCATCCAAACTTTCTTGGTAATTAGGGGTCGAGCCACTCCAGACTTTCATCGAGACCCTAGAGCTGGTTGACAAGGCTAAGGAGATGAAGCAGTCAACTAAAGAAACTTGACCAACAATGGGAGAGAAGGAATAGGTCGTAGCCCTACTACCATTGAGGACCTCCTAGGAGAAGATAGGGCTGCCGCCAGTGATGATCAAACTGATAGAGATGGTGCTGTGGGTTGTGCCAAGATACCAGAACTTTATCCCCCCCAACATCTCCAGGGCTAGCCTATTAATGGAGATTTAAGGGAAGGAGATGCTCTATTGGTTGGCAAGGAGAGTGCCAAGGCCTAGAAGGGTGGGAAGTAGCTTGGTGTACTATGAATTCCACCAAGAGTTGAGCCACTACACAAAAGAATGCCGACTCTTGAAAGAGGAGATCGAGGTGCTCATCCACAGAAGGTCGCCTTGGACAGTTTGTTTACCATCGAAGGATGAACAACAATCGACGGGAGAGGAGCTACCCACCCAAGGATCAAGTCAGGCCATTAGACAAAGGTGCCCCATAAGGCCATGTTAGGATGATAGATTGATCTTCAATTGGCTGGCCACAGGAACTAGCAATGCAACCAAGAAGGACCACATTCAAGAGGTGCACAACACCTGGACCAACAATCGTAAAGAGGGAAAAGAGCCAAAGGCAAAACCAACCAAGGAGATTGAGGAGATTCAACTAGGAGTACTCAAGCTGCAGAGGAGATTCCATTTGTGCAAAAAATGCCAACTATGTTAGGCAATACTCTGTGTAAATTGTAAACCAGGATACACCCCAAATATACAACACATATAAGGGAATGGGGGGGGGGGGGGGGGGGGGGGGGGGGGGGGGGGGGGGGGGGGGGGGGGGGGGGGGGGGGGGGGGGGGGGGGGGGGGGGGGGGGGGGGGGGGGGGGGGGGGGGGGGGGGGGG
>JAMKQA010018852.1:0-21043 GCA_024699735.1 Posidonia australis
GTTATTGTCACATTTTAAATTTAATTGTACAAGAATGTATACATTGCATTTGGCCTTATATAGAAAATATAAGAGCAGCTATATTATTTATTCAAACAATAGGTAAAAGATTTTAAGAATTTAGATATTTATGTGCAGAACAAGGTATAAAAGCTAAAAAATTTAAATTAGATGTTCAACATATGATATGTTAACTTCATGTTTATCTTATAGTAACGTAATTACAACATATTATAATTCAAGATCTAATTATTTACTAAATGATGAAGATTGGAATAATGCTAATGTAATTCATACATTTTTAGAACTATTTTATACTGCAACTAATCAATTATCTAGTCAATATTATCCTACTCGTTCTTTAGTTTTAGTTAATTTATTTAATATTACAAATACTTTTCAACAATATAGACAATTCCCACAATTTGAATATATTATTAAAATGATGGGAAAAAAATATAATAGTTATTGGAATGAGCCTCCAATGTGGTCATGCTTAACTTTAATTATGGATCCTAGACATAGATTAGTTAATTGCATGGTACTTATAGATGATATTTTTATTAATATGAATCAAAATGAAAAAATAGATGGATATAATAATAAAGTTAAGAAAACTTTATATGCATTATTTGAAGAATATGTTAATATTTATGGTGAAAGTAGTTCTAGTGCACATACATCTAGTTTTGTAGGATCACATAGTAGTAGTAGTAGTAGTTCATTTTGGAGTAGATTAAATAAGAAAAAAGGAAAACATGTAAAATCAACAACTAGTAATGAATTAGAAAATTATTTAGAATGTGAGTTTACATTTAGGGATATTGAAATGGATAACTTAGATGTATTAAAGTGGTGATCTAGTATTGTTGTTAGGTTTCCTATAGTTTCTAGGATGGCTAAAGATTTACTAAAGATTTCGGCGTCTACTATGGCATCGGAGTCTGCTTGTTTTGTAGGAAAAAGAATTTTAAGTGATAGAAGATGTAAATTATCAGAAAAATCTGTAGAAGCCTCTGTCTGCTTGAAAGATTGGTATGATGTAGTTGATCGTCTACAAAATTTAAACTTAAACGACGAATCAGAAGACGAAGAGACAACAACTTCAACAAGGACGGGAGTTTCTGCTACAGATTAAAAAAAATATAAATTTCTCTTGTAAATTTTTTAATATATATTAATGTAATAATTGTAAACGTAAAAAATGTAAATTGTTGAATATCAGAATATCTGATGTAAATGTAAAAATGTAAATTTCAAGTTTTTATTGTTTTTTTTTTTGTATATAGGATATTAATGTAAATTTCATTTATTTAATAATAAATAATTTTTTAATTTAATTATTAATATAAAATGTTGAATATCTTTTTAAGTTTTTTAATTCATACATTAATTATTTAATAATAAATAAATTTTTTATTTAAAAATCTATGGACCGGCCCAGCCCGACCATACCCATGGACCGACCCACTAGCGGGCCGTGGATCTTGTCGTGTCGGGGAATTTTAATCCACAACCTGGCCTAACCCAGCCTGTTTTTATGGATGGGCCAAGCTGGCCCAGTCCAAGCCAGTCAAGGCCTAGCATTTTTTGGGCCGGACTGGCCCGACCCGACCTGTTTTACATGTCTACATGTGATACTACCCATACAACCTCTCTTGTCCAGAGTAGCCTTTGTGAATGCCTTGTCATGTACTGCAAGTCAAGTGAATGTTTTTAGGTTATGTTTGGTTGACATACGTAGACACTTTGATTTTCATGCATTGAGATAACAAGCTTTGTTTTAGTATGGAAAATTCCAAGAATACTTCCTCAAGTCCAATTACTTAGAAAACCTAGTTTTTCTACTAATTTCCTTCTCCTAAACCAACACTCGTCAAATTTCACACAAAAAAGATCTTTTTCCCAAACTAACGTTTCATCCAACATCATGTCTTTCAAAATCCACTCAAATCAATTTAGAATTCAACAAAACTACTTCCATATGTAAGATCATACTTTGTTCTTTCCAAAATGCTATTGTACAGCCAAAATATACCATCAAGCTGCATTTGGTGGACTATACAAAATGCATGCTTGAAACCACCAAGCCGTGTGTTTTGTCCTTGCTTTTTAGCCACACATTTTGACCTCGTGTTTCCCAGAATGTAGTCTATGTGCAAGATAACTTCAAGGTTGTTTTGACTTGATCTTTGCCTCCCCTAAATCATCAAGACCTAATAAACTACATTGCACCCAAATGTGTCGTAGAGGGTACCTTCGTAGTGGAAAAGAGTGTGCAATCTTGCCTACAAGCTAGACTTACCGGTTAAATTGAAACTATGTTATATTTTTCATGTAAACCTACTAAAGAAGTTCCATGAATCATGAGAATCTAATACAGAGCAAGTCATACGGTGCGCCACCACAAGTGCGCATAACATTTGACAAGAAGGCTACGATAATTTTGGACCGATGCATTGAAGGCATCAAAAGGCACGAGCAGATAACATTCTACCTTGTGTAGTGGGAGGAACAACCTCCCAAAGAAGCCACATGGGAGTAGGACATCATGTTGTGGCAATTTTGAGGACTAGATCACCAATTTCCTAAAGATAGTGTTGTCGAGGGCGATAATGAATTAGGTGGAGGAGGATTGTCACACCCTTCACCTCGAGTTGAGAATGAGGTTTGTGTGACGATGTGCACACAAGAATCGAACCTTGGACTAAGACATGAAAGGAGAACTAAAACATGGACCGACATGCTAGGAGTAGTGAATGTATGAGGGGAAGCATGTGTCAAGATAGACACGCTCAGGGAAGACACATGCATGGGAGGCATGGTCCGCATGCATGTCAGCATGCTAGCGGAAGGATGTGGCAATAATAGCTACACAAGTCGCACACAACAGGGATGCATACGATCCGGTCAAACCTAGTTAACTAAACTGAATTGAACATTTTTTGATGGTTTGGTTTAGTTTTGACTTGTTGAATAGTTTGGTTCGATTCTCAAATTTTAGAATCGTTTTTAGTGATTCGGTTCTTGATTTTAGGTATGGTTACCCAAATCGAACCAAAAATCGATCCATATATTAATATTATATATATATATATATGAGCCAAATCCATTGTATCCTCCTTGAAATTAACTATTTTGATGAAAGATGTAACATAACAATTGGATATTAATCTAACGATGTCTATCAAAACCACTTATTTTAAAATAATACCACTAGTAAAATTTTTTTGGAAGGAATTTTTTTTCAATTTTTATTTAATTGCAGTTAAGTGTAGTAGTTATTGGTTTGAATTTAAAATAGTTTGTTTTTTCAATTTAGTATTACTCAATTAAATGAAAATAGTTTTGTTTTACTGAATTGAATAAAAAATAGTTTTGTATCATTAAATGTTTAGTGTCATAAAATATTGATTTTTAATTTAGTAGTACTGAACTCAATTAAAAATAATTTCATAATTACCATTATATTTGATTAAAAATATTTCATTGATCAATATTACTAAAACAATAATGAATTTTCAATTTACAAAACAATTATGTATTATAAAACTACAAAATAAAACAGTTATGAATACAGAACACTTCTATTAACAAATCCCATTATAGCGTTGTCTAAATAACAAGCCAAACTCTCTAAACACATGACCAAATGATCACACAAGAACAATTAAACAAGAATAATACTAAAAGCAACCTAAGGAGCATAAGACGGTCACATAAAAAAAACAAAAAAAATTCCTACACTGCATCAAAGAGAAACGATGTTGGTGATCCCTATCAATAAATCAGAACCAACACAGTCAATTTCTTGTCGTCTTTGTTAGTTTCTTCCCTATGGAGTAATTTTGCTCAAAAAATGTACAAATCTCTCGATTTCTTCCACAAAGCTGGCACAACGAAACCACTTACTTTTTCCTCTCTGGTTTGTGATTCAAGAGAATTGTCGCTCCAAAAGTTCCCTGCCCAATTTGCTCCATTATCTCGTACTTATCCCTTCTCAACTCCATGATCATTTTCTCTTAATTAAAACACCCAACTAGAAAAAACAAGATAGTTCTCCATCGACAAAAACAAATCAAAACTTGTCGACTCCATTTTGCACTCGGAAAAAACATCACTCCACTCCCAATCTTTGGAACTGCTCTATATCTCAATTGGAAATTAGCAACCATGGACTCACATTCCCTAAGCCAAAATGCCCCACTGCTGACTCCTCCTTCGGTGCTCTAGTCACCTTCTTCCTCACGTTGCACCTACAACTTTCGAAAGCATGCACACCAAGAGGAGAAGAGAAGAATCCAATAAAAAAAAGAACTGTACGTTAGTTTTCTACTTCTGTTTTTCCTTATTTAATTAAGGTATATATTTTTGGTAATTCTACGAAAAACAATACAAGAAACTGCTATTTTCAAATATTATAATCTGTTGGAGGCAAAATAGGGAAAATAAAGGAGATAATCTATTATTGCTTATGTGTGTACAAATGAATATGAGAGACTAGATACCCTATACATAAATGAATATTCAATAATCCATATAACCATAAAGACTTAACTACACATGTATTATATCTCTAACACTCTCCCTCAAATTGGAACATACATATCAATCATACTTAGCTTGTCACACAAAAACTTGAACATCCCAACACTAAGATCCTTGATGAAGATGTCCACTAACTGCTCTGAAGATTGAGTGTAAGATATAGAAATAATTCTCTTCATCACCAGATCTCTCACATAGTAACAATCAACCTCAATATGCTTCGTACGCTCAAGAAAAGTTAGAATGTTTGCAATGAATATAGTAGCCTGGTTATCACACCGCATGGATATAGGTAGCTCAATACCAAACCCAAGCTGCTTTAAGAGTGACTTGATCCATACTATTTCACAAGCAGTTTAGGCCATAGATCTATACTCTACCTCAGCATTAGACCTTGACACTACATTTTGCTTCTTACTTCGCCATATGAGAAGATTGCCAGCGACATAAGTACAGAAGCTAGATGTAGATTTCCTGTTCTCACGATCTCTTACATATCCTGAGTCAGAATAAACATGATCTCTGTGTGACGATTCTTTCTATACACTAGACCTTTGCCTGGAGCAACTTTAACATAAGATAGAATATGTAGAGCTCTTGTCCAGTGTACTCTCCTCAGCTCATGCAAGAACTGGCTCGTTAGACAAAGACTAAGTGACTAACTGCATATAAGATTTTAGGTCGAGTCACTGTCAAATAAATAAACTTCCCGATCAACCGTCTATACTGACTAGGATCCTCTAACAAGTCTGAACTGGTGTCTCAGAATGTCGATGTCTACTCAATTGGAGTACTCTTTGGTTTGCATCCCAAAAGGCCTGTTTCACGTAGAAGATCAAGGACATACTTCCTCTGTGATAGTGCCATCCTTCTAGGTGCATAGGCAAACTCAATTCCAAGAAAGTAACGTGATTTTCCCATATCCTTTGTGACAAAATGAGTTTGGAGATGTTGTTTGATGTCTGCAATGTCCTTCATATCACTGCCTGTCACCAATGTATCATCCACATATACTGTTAAAATAGCACATCCACGAGTAGTCCTTCTATAGAAAACTGAGTGGTTAACAATGCATCTCTAGAATCTCCCAGCTAGAACCACCTGACTGAACTTCTTAAATTATGCCCGAGGACTCGGTTTGAAGTCATAAATTGTTTTCTTTAGTCTACATACACGATCCTCCCATTGAGCAACATAACCTAGAAGTTGCTTCATAAGTACAGACTTGCTTAAATCGTCATATAAGAAAGCATTCTTAACGTTCAATTAGCACAACTTCCAAGAATTGTTGAGAGTTAGAGACAAAATAATTTGGATGGAGTTGACTTACGCGACAGGAGAAAAAATCTCTGCATAGTCGATGTCATAAGTTTGAGTGAAGCCTCAAACAACCAATTTGGCACGCCTGAACGAGGCCTGCAGGGGGGCAGCAGATGGCCTGGATGGCCTTGTGGGACCAACGGACGGCCTGGACAGGCCTTGTGACGATGGCTAATGGCCCAGACAGGGTCGATGGTGTCAACAAATTGCTTAGACAGGCTCGACGACGTCGACAGACGGCCTGGACAGGCCTTGCAGTGGCTGGCGAAGACTCTAGATGCGTCGGAGTGGACAGCCAGCAACGCAAGAGGCGGAGGTGACGTGGGCAAGCGATGACGCTAAAGGGAGGTAGTCGAAGACCCGTCGCTGACAACAAGGACAAAGGCCGACGACTGTGTTGTGTCTCCTAGAGTTTTTATCTGTGCTTTGGTACCATATTAGAGGCAGAAATAGGAAAAATAAAAGAGATAATCTATTATTACTCATATATGTACACATATATACGAGAGACTAAATATTCTAAACATAAACAGATATCTAATAATTCATATAACCATAAATACTTAACTACACATGTATTATATTTTTAACATGATCGTTGTCGTAATTCCACCAATTAACCTCCAAATATTAATGAAATGGTCATGGAATAACAGAAAAGGTTTGGTCCAATTTTTTCGAACCTTATTCTCTAGTCGCATACGTTGCCTAAAAGCTGAATGCTTAAAATTAAATCACGCCTTTCAAGTTCAGGGAATGAATAATCGAGTACCTTCCAATACAAGCCCTATAATGATTTTTTATTTGAAGGTAAAGTTCCAGCAGTTGATTGCACGCACAACATGGAAAACATGGCACGTTCTCACACAGCTTCCCACTATAGATACACCAGTCATCATTACAACGGGTAAAGAAATTCCAAGACGTCGAAAACTCATTTAAACAGGACTATATTGCCATTCTTCACAAAAGCAGAAAGCCTAGCAAAGATCGAAGAATGAAAGAGACCCACTGTCAACAACGGTAAGCCTTATCAAACTTCTCAAAAGTACATCAACTTATAGGTCGAAGAATAAAGGCAACACCTTGTTGACCATGGCAAGCTTCATCGTGTATCATCTGCTGCACGCTCTCGAAAGGCAAATCAACTTGCACAGATCAAATAAGAAAGAACAAAAGAGTAAACCACCATCAATAGCTTGATAATATATCTGCCGCATGCTTCCAAGGAGCAGTCCCCATCTGCAGATGAAAGAATGAAAGGTGAAAACAATCTCAATTTCATTTACATTGACGGCAGGAACCATGTCGCCAGAAACTCCCTCGCTGTACTGTCCAGCTTTGCCGACAGCTTCAGTGAAAACTGAAAACTACCTAACCCATGCAGAAATAGAATCTTGGCTGCAAGTTTTAAATAAGTGCTGCTATCTACAGATGAATCGTGTTAAAGCTTCAAAAATGAGTAATGCTGGGATGATATGTTCTCTTTGATCTTTTCGAGCTTCTTCAGTATCTCCAGAAAAGGTGGTCGTGCGTTCATGTCAGCTGCCCAACAGCATTCTATCAAGCTGAAGCAAACATCCAAATTACCATAAGATTAGAGCTTGTGCAATTTTAGAGTTTCTGAACTTATCCCAAATAGATGCATCATAAGTGAGCATCTTAGAAAAGTTATTCTATGTCAACTTGGACCAAAAGCATGGAACCCCAACATGCAGGTATTATGCCAGAAATCTTACTCTCTCAATTCAGGGATATATGTTTTAGTATGAAATATCGGCCTACTTCCCCCAGCCACATGCTTGGCAGCTTCGTAAGGTTCATAGTTTGCCATAGGGGGGCATCCTTCAAGCATCTATATAGAATTTGGTAACGTTGATAAGCTCACTATGCCAGTTATCATCTTGATGTAATTCACTAACCAAATAAATGAAGTCAACCTACCTCAAATAGTATCATTCCAAAAGAGAACACATCCACCTTTTTATCATATTTTCGGTGCTTGAAGACTTCAGGAGCCATATAGCGATCTTCAGATAACATAGAAAATAACGTTAAATATTATGAAATGGCTAATGTATGTTCCCCAATGAAATCTAAACTTACAGCTTCCTGTCTCTCCAGTCATTTTGTATACATCATGGCAATTCCGAACTTTGATGAGCTTGCTAAGTCCAAAGTCTCCTACCTTCAAATGGTCCGCACTTGAATTTACCAAAAGAACATTCCTGCAAGCTCATCTCTTCAGCAAGTCAAAATAAATTATATCATCAGTTCAACAATTTAACTCACCTTGGCTTTAGGTCTCGGTGAATCACAACATTTGGCTCACTATGAAGATAAGCCAAGCCCCTATGAATGGCAAACACATGAGAAGTTAAAACATTATATATGAATAGTATACATGATTTCCTTTTCTTCTTTATGGTCCTATACCTATACATGCATTAAAATGTTAGGAGTTTAATTCAATCATGGACACAACTTAAAATACATGAAGATTATTAACAAGCAGCCAAGTATGCTACAACCTCTGTGCACCTTAGGAACATTATTGTTGTCATGAAAGATTACCATAAAGAATCTAAGACTCCTGCCCACCAAATAAGTTTTAGACAGGCACGTTAAAGCTCAAAAGGAGGGAAAAAATGTAGTAACGTGAGTCAAGAACAATATGCCTGTGAGCTCAAGCTTCACCGGATAGAAAACATTAGATAGCACCAGCACTTTATAGCAAAGCAAGCAATATGAGGAGATGCCAAGATCAGAATGAAGTTATCAAAATTATTCTTTGAGGTGGTAGAAACCAGCTAGAGTATGAACTTCAACTTGAGCACTCAATTAACAAATGACTTTATGATTGGTTAGCCTTCTGAGATGATCGATGAACTAAAAGGAATATAGAACTGGTAATAGAATGACAATCTACCAGTAGCCCAAGTGGCACCAAACCTTATCATAGCTCTGGTAAAATACCAACTCTAATACTACCAAACAATGGTAGATTGATCCTTGAAGAACCACGAGAGTGGATGATCCCCTCAGCGGAGAACCAAGTGTTTGATGTTAAAATATGACATACAGACAAATTAAAATCAATGTTCTTGAAGTAGTAGACACCTTCCAGGTCTGAAACACTACGACAATTTATAAAAATCAAAGTTCACATGACCGACATGACATCTTTCTAAATTACTGATACTCTAATTGGAAAAGTGTATGATGGATGTTAGGCCATTTCAAGCCAACAAAGATTTCTCTGATTCACTGTTCCCACACCCTGATTCATTTTTGCAGCTGGTAAAGGTTGATTCTTCTCTATGCCATATTTGCAAGAGAATCGTCATACTACTGAACATGCCAGAGAAATAAACAGAAGCAATTTTGCCCACCCTATTTTCTCTTGACATTGAAGTTACAATTTATATCTAACATTTCTCCCAGCATTACTATCTTGAATAAATTGTTTTTTAATCAATCATATCAAAGTATAAGCTCCATGGGAATGTTGCCCATGTGTATTACAGTTACAGAAATAATTAAACATATTCAAGGAATACCATCCATGGGAATTCACCTGGCAATGTCAAAAGCAAATTTGACCGCAGTTGATGGACTAAGAGAGCCTTTTTCCTTCAAGAATTGATGAAGATCTCCCTACAAAATAATATACATTCTTTAACTTCAGAAAGAAAAGTATCAAGCAGTCTATAATACTTAAAATATACTTGATTTCATACGGACTGAACTACTCATACCCCTCGTAGATACTCAGTAACTAACATCAATGGATTTTTTTCAGTAACAGCTCCAAGGAACTGGACAATATTAGGATGCCGCAGCTTAACCAGCAAATTAACCTCATGCCTGAAGTCCTGGCTGCATTACGAAAGAAATGAACAGATAAGAAAGGTTCTTCATAGAAAATATTAAGCATGCCAAAGAATTAAGCATACCATCTCTAAACAACTAGAACCCAGTACTATAAATGATGTTATGGAATCTTACACGACCAATTTATCGTTTGATAAAGATGGGAGAATTCGTTTAACTGCCACAGGTGTCCCACGCCAACATGCTTTTAAAATCTCACCAAAAGAACCCTACAGAAACATAATATATTCACACAGGTGCAGAAAGTACCTTCAACCAATTCATTATAATTTTTTGAAGACAAATAAATAAATATAAATTTGACAAGCTATAATTAAAGCATTGTTCACAACAGAAACATAGAATCTGCAAAATATTCCTTCTCAAGCAGTAAAGCTTTCCCTCATGTTAATAAAGAACATAGGAAGAAAGGCAATAAGCTGCACTGCCTTCGAAAGATCAAAACATATGATAAAATCAATAAGAGATATGCTGTATGATAAGAACAGAATCGAACAACAATCTGATTCCTAACAGATATAGACTACAATCCAAACACCAAAGAAAACTAATGCAATCTGATTCTCAAGATAGAAGAATTAAACACAATCCGTTCTCAAAAGGCAACTAAGATCCCAGTCCCAATTGCAAGATACATTCTAGGGGAAAGGGGGGAAAACAATCGTCCAAACCGAATAACCGTCCAAGGTGACAAGACCTTTATATAAGTTAAAAGCAATGTTCAAGTGCTTCATGTGACATCATTATGATACAAGGTAAAGAAAAAAAAAAACCTTTCCAATCATAATTGATGATGAGAAATCCAGCTCCGAAGGATCAATTTCCCAGTCACACTGGTTTGGAAGAGGAGGAAGAACCGGCTTTTGTTCAAAATGGCTGCCATTTTGCCCCTACAGACACATAAGAGATTGATAATTCTGCCTTGTGAGTGTAAGTTGCAAATCAAATACTATTGGCTGATATGTATATGCTGAGGGCTAGGTTATGCAACACAAACTCCAAATGCGGAAATTGCTACTAGTAACACTTAGTTTAAAAAAATTAATAAAACAAGGAAAATAGGGTATGAAGCTCGTAGCTCTGAGTCAAAGTAGTGGCTCTTGTCTGTTTGCCTTGATTAAGGTTTTGAAAATTGGTATATTTGGTCAAGGAATTGCATGGCCCATATATAAACTGCACTACTGTAGACAAGTATGTGGGAAATCTCCGGTACAGTGGAAAATCACAATAAGTTTCATTCCGTATACATAAAGAATATTTAGTATGTGAGAATGCTTAGTGTTAGAGTAAATGGATTCTTTTATGGATTGTTATGTTATCCATTTATTAGGTTCCTTATAGATTAAGTATGTATTCTCCTATACATAAGAAATTATATTTTCTTTGTTATTATGCAATACACGATTCTTTTTCTCTCTAACATGATATCAAAAGCATAGGTTCAAGAAAAACTCTAAACCTAATACACCTTCATCCAGTAACCATCACTAACATTGTAACGATCGCCAAAAATACTATAGTAGCTCACCAGAAATACTGTAGCGATCTACCGAAATACTGTAACATCGCTAGAATACTGTAGTGGTTGTTGAAATTACTATAGCAATCACCAGAATCACTATAGCAATGGTCAAAATCACTGTAACATCATCGGAATCACGGTAACAATTGTTGAAATCAGGCCTCGTTGGTCCTATCTCATCACCTTCAGCCATTACGAGGCCTAGATTTGAGCATTCCAATCGTTGTCGAGCCCTGATCTAGACTTCTACATTGCCAAAAGGCCTTTCCATGGCCTCCTCATCTTGTGGTTGATGTCTAAGCATTGTATGGACTGATTTATAGTTGTATATGGTACTACAACCCTTAGACTGCAAGTAAGATCCCCCTCATGGTTTTACCTGAGACTATTGTAGTCCTATATTCAATATTTATAGGTTGTTGCTGCCTTATTATGTCACTGCTTGTACTCTGAAATGGTTACTTAGTCTTTGATTATCTCCATTGAGCTTGTCTAAAGGCTATTAATCCTCTCCTACTAGATTGATTACTGTACTTTTGAATGATTATTTGCTGATTGTACGTGATTGACTATGGTTATTGTCTTCCTACCTACCTTATGGCCAACGTCATTGGCTATAGTTGTTGTCTTCCTACCAGCCTTATGGCCAACGTGATTGACTATGATTGTTGTCTATTTGCCTATTGCTGCTACTACTGTTACAACATCTGCTACTACTACTACTACTTTTATTTCTTTCAAGTTATGTACTTCTTTGTCAATAATACAAAGAATTATTATATAACAAACTGTGTATGTTAGATACTCTAGCTTGAAAGAGAGTATTAGAGAAAATGTGTCATTATATGAATCTTTGTGTTATCCATTTATTAGGTTCCTTATGGGTTAAGTATATATTCTCATATACATAGAAGATTGTACTGTCTTTGTTATTGTGCAATACATGATTCTCTTCCTCTCTAACACTTAGGAATCTCATTATTCCTACTTCAAACATCCAACTCATTTAGTAAATAGAAATTATAAATTAATTGAAAAAACAATTCATAAAAATGAGTAAAAACTAAAAAGAGAATAATTACATGTTATCAGATATACTTGTTACCTACTGTATCAAAACCTAATTCCATATCTGCAAATTTATAGTGTCCATATTTCTTGAAATAATGGAGCCTTGCAAGTCAGGAGCCAGGAAAATGTATGGGACAATCATGCATGCAAGTATATAAGCAAATCTTAAATATGTTTAGAATAGTATAATGATACTATCATGTCAAACTTCTAGAAAACCTCACAATTTTTTTAAGTGAATTGTGCAAAGAGATTTGAATGAATCTTCAAAAGGTAGAATTTGTTGTTTTATTTTGCTTTTGCATGTTGAAAACAAATTCTGATAGGTTTCCTCAAACATCAAGAAATTCAACAACAGAGGATAGAGGAACATGTAGTTGAGATTCGTTCAGGTTTTCAGTAAGTAGTGACGCATTGTATACTATGTTAAGCAGGTTGTAAATACAAAGAAACTAGGAGAACTTTTTTTTATGGTTGTGAATATTAATGAGGTAACAGACTTTTAATATCCCATACATTAAGCTACCACGTGTGACTCATTGTTTACTTGAACTGACGGATTAGGGGTTGAGGATTGTTTTTTGTGGTTGTGATAAATACTTCGCAAAATAGACTAGAAGAGATTTGAAACTTACAAAAGACAAGCCACCATATGATTTCAATAGTTCAGCAGTGTTCTGTTTCTTTGCTCCTTCAGCATCGGCTAATGGCTAGTAAAAAAAAATTTTGAACATTAGCTATAGCTAGACAGGTGCGATTAGAAAATAAGACACCCTAATAAATAATGCTTAGACAAGTGGAGTAGCTTTCAAACTAAATCATAAACTAGTAGAAATTTATTGGAACTTTACATATGGTCACAACAACTTTGAAATCGACTTCTCTTCATAAGGATTTACTAAGAAGGTGGTACAGTTGAAATTTCCCCTAAAGCTAATTCTGTTCAGATTTCCCAATAAATGCATCAATGCCTGCTAGATTTAGATTCAATTGACATTCTTGATTTGATTTTGCACATCGCATATCAAAAAAGATACACGGCGTTAGTTTTATCATAGAAAAGCAAGTGTAATTAGTTTTGATCGATGGCATGTATCAATATAACAACAACGTTGTCTTAACTTTTCTCCTTCAAAACTAATAAAGGGAGATTTGGCACTGTTCTTTCTCAAAGTACACCGTTCTTTTTTCATATTTCAGTTTTTCTTCTGGTAGTAGTCTCAAACTCCAGAGGAGACGACCACAGAGCAAATGTATTGGGCCCAGGGTGAACAATTTCGATTATAAACAGCTAAAAACCTATATAATTCAGGTGCCTATTTTAGCCCAATCACACATTTAAGTTGCATCCATTGGTTGTCAAACGAAGACGGAAGAAAGCAAACAACAGAAAGCAAGAAACAAGTCGTGAGACATGAATAATAAGGACGAAAGCACCGTGTTCTTCCACCGATCCAGCGCATTGACGTCCGCCCCGAACTCGAGCAGGCAGGAGGCCACGTCGATCCACCCATGCAGCGACGCGACGTGGAGGGGGGTCCTGCCGTCGTAGTCCCTCGCCGAGACGAGCGAGGGCTCCTCCTCGAGGAGCTTCCTGACGGAGGCCGCGTCGTTTTGGTGCGTGTGCCAGAGTATCAGCGACGTCCTGCTGAACTTCGCCTTCGATCTGTGGTGGTGGTGCTTCTCTGCGGTGGGGGACGGCGCCGGGGACGGGGACGGGGACCAGGACGCCGCCGAGGAGGAGGAGTCGCTCCCGCTTCCCCCGCCGCCGAGGTCGTCCACCGTGTCGGATAACGGATTGCCGTTGCCGTCGCCATCCCTGCTGCTCATGTCGTGTCGACGAGGGGAGCAGATCGGGACAGGGGAGAGAGAGAGAGAGAGAGGCGCCGAGGTCGTAATCGTAACCAACTGATGATTCGCCGGGGATGGTGTCTTGTTTATTTTTTTAATTATTCGTTTACTTTCCCATTAAGAAAAGAGACAGTCCAGGTGTCTAGTGGGTCGCTCGTGTTTTGCGCATTCTTTGATGAATTTTAACGAGGGAATTCCACACAAGGGCGACCAGGAGGGGCCGACCAGGGTCGTCTGAATTTTTTATTTTATTTAAATTTTTTTACTTGCATACTCTAGAAAAGATTCATAATTGTCTGTGTACCTTTTATGACCTTACATAGTGTTTTTGTCGTCGATTTAGGTGAATTTTATGCATACTTCAGGATTCGAACTTGGTACTTACGACGAATTTAAAGTTCTCTCAGCCACTGTGACAATAAGACATTGTCTTTGACCTTACATAGTCAAAAGTTTGTTTGTAATATCTTTGTTGTTAACAATCATGATTTAACGTCTATTAAATGCATAAAAAATGTCTATTTTATCCTCACATGTCCTCAAAAATTTCCATTTACTTGCATGCTTTCTTCGTCTTTTTGTCCCTATGAAACTTCAACTCCTTCAATTATCAACTTGGTCATCTTATTTTCTTGGCGTCAACTTCACCACATTACTAGTGTGTTATTATGAAATTCTTCTCCAACAAGAGAAACAGAAGGTGGTGGTGGTGGTGGAGAAAAGGTAGAGAAGGAAGGGATAAATTAGTAACTTTACATTATAATTTGAGGGTCTAACCTACGTTAGTATAGAAAGGATAACAAGGATGGCATGTAAGAATAATGGATGTGACGGCAAGGTTATATGCATAGACCTGTCAATTTCTGACACGACATGATAACACGACACGAACACGACACGATATAATCGTATTTGGGTTTATCCTTATCATGTTTCATGTAGTTATCGTGTCTATCTGGTAAACACGATTATTAAACGGGTCGTTTTTGTGTCTAAAGTAAAAAACCTGATAAGTACACGATAAGTACACGTTACCTAATCATGTATACAAACTATAACTTTCATTATTTTGAATAGTGGATGTCTATGATATGTTGTAGACTTATGATATTAACGTATGGAACAATGGAACTTGTGAAATATTATTGAATGATTGATTTCATGATTGATTATTTCTTGATTTGTCTTTGATTTTTCTACGTGTACAAACGCATAAATGTTAAATGTATACTAAACGTGTACTTAACGAGTTATGTCGTGTATACACGCTAACAAACAATTCATGTTTGGGTTTAGTATTAGGTACACGATAATTAAATGGATCGTGTTTGGATTTAACATATATGTATAGTATACATGTTTATACACAACACGATTGATACACGACACAATCCATTTGACAGGTCTAATTATGCAAGTAAACATGTTTTTTTTTCTGAGGACATATGGACAAATAGTATATTTTTTTTAAATACATGTAAGTAAAAAACCCTTTTTATTTGACACAAGTGGTAAAAGTATCAAAAAGTTACCGGACCATGTCAGCTTCTTGTAGTTGTATGTCCCCAACACTAACGGTCTGTACTTTTGTCTGGATTTCTTTTTCGCCCTTTTTTTTTTTTTAATTTCAATCAATTGCATACCCGCTTAACTGTGGTGATCATGGGTTTTTTTAAGGTTATTGGTATGATGCTGTCACTGGTTTAACCATACCAAATACAGGCAATGATTTGGAGTTTCCCATAGCGTGTTGAGAATTGTGAGTCATGTGACGTTTCGGAGGTACGTATTAAGGTTACCTCTGAAGCGGCACTGGAACAGAGAATTCTGAAAACTATTGGGTATTATATATACATTGGAGTTCATATGGTTCGTTGTAGTAATTTCGATACATCGACGTTTGCAAGGGGATAAGATTTTGTATTTGTTATCTAGTGGCGAAGTAACAAACGGCTTCTGTCTATGTAGGGCCCCATGACCATTTTGCAAGAATATAGGAGCTGTAAATATGTCGGTAATATAGTCTTCTTTGTTAAATAGCACATAAAAGACCTTTGACTAATGTTTCAGGGAACCAATTGTTAAATAAATAGAGAGGTCCTCAGATCCATCTTCATAAAATAACAAATTTCATCTCTACATTTTTCAGTGTGATATTATTTTTACACTTCTCGTTGCTAACAACTTTATTTAGATCCTACAGGTGTTTTTCTAGATATTGATAGATGTATGTAGACTCAAACAAATAAATCTTAAGTCTCTTTTGATTCTAATAATATGTTGAAATATAGTCATCTGATTTAAACCTATTGGAAATGAGTGAAGTAATTTATTTATACATGACTACAAATGTTATTTTTGTATTTTGCAACATGAGATTATTCTATCGACCAAAAGAAAGACATAGTGAAGTGTGTAGCCCAACAATAGAATTGCAGACTATTTAAATCCAACTAGCTTGTCATATTTGACTTTGTTTTGCAATATATTATTACCACACTGTGTGTTTGACAAGTGTTGTACTATAGAAACAAAGCAAGTTGTTGAGGGGGAAAAAAAAGGCAGAACGATGGAAATAAGTAGCACGATGGATGACAAGTGTATAGAACAAGTAGAATGATAAATGAGGTAGAAGTTACGAGAGGAATACGAGAAGACAAATTCTACCAAGTGGATAAGATAGATGTACATAACTGAATGGCTTAAACCGGTTGCAAAACCACGACAAAACAACTTCAACAGGAGTTCATCTCCAATAGATTTAAATGTCCATTTTGCAAAAGTGTTGGATTCATTATAAGAAAATCTAAATTTATTGACACTTAATGTGAAATGATCATTGATATAGTTAATCATTAGTAACAGTAAAAATCAATCGTCCCTAGATATTATGATAGTCAATTCTAAACTGTTGGTATAAATTAAAATTACCAACAACAATAGCATTGATTAACTTATAATTCATACATATGTTATTCCCATATTTGTCTATTTTGTATATAAATAATGTTATTTGAGGTATTTTATGTAAATTTCGTAGGAACCTAGAACTTAGGAAGAATTTAAGAAAAATAAAGGAGAAAAAAATAATTGTGTCAAAGAAGAAGAGATTTTTATATGAAAAATTCTAGAACTATATTAAGAGGTCAACTGCATATTTTTCACATGCTTAAATACTAGCAAAAATATCAGCCAACAAATGGAAGAAAGATTTAACGCCTCCTAGACGCCTACACAAGATATGTTTGACTCGGTCTTCATTAGATATGATTCTCACATGTAAATATCTTGTATTCAAAATTCAAAATCAAATTTTGTATTCAGATTTGTCTCTGACATAAGTAAATCTTTGTGAGCACCCTTTGTATATATCTATAGGGGAGCTTTTACCTTCTAGATTTAGACTTTTTCTCTGTATTGTGGAAGACTCTCCAATTCTAGTGTAATCTTAGGATTTATTAATAAAAGTTCGTCTTTCTTTAATTATGTCTTCCATTCTTCCCTCTTCATCTTTTATTTTAATACTTTATGTTATCATGCTTGGCTAAGTTTCTAATTCTAGGGTTAAAATGAAATTTATGTGAGTTGAGATGCTATAAGTAAATTTTATTCTTTCTCTTGTGCTGTATTGTCATGATTATGTAAACTAGATGTGTATTACATCAATTGATAGACTACTATTGAATTTCTCTTTTTAGTTTATGCTTAAGGAAGAATGATTTGGAGGTTCTGTATGTAATCTCAGATCTATCATTTATCATTTGATTTATTTGACTCTATGTTTTTATTCCTTACTTAATATTCTATGATGCATAGTATATAGTATATGCTTGTTAGGAAAAAATCATTTAATCAAATATTAAGATCTAAAACAAGAGATCGAATAAATATACTTATGCATTCTCAATGTCATATAAATGTATTCGAATTCCTAGGTTTTAATTAATTTGATTGCAGTTTGATACTCTAGTTTTAGTTTTTTATCATCTTTCTCAATTCTTCGTCAATAATTGGTAATAAATTTTTGATCTAAAAACACTTTTATCTGTGGAATCGATTCGTATTTGTGTACGCACTACATTAGACACTATGTACTTGTAGTTAAGTAAAACGTACTCATCTGTTATGTGCTAGTGTTGTGTTAACATGATTGTGAAAATAGAAACATCCAACACACCAAAAGGTACGCCACAGGATATGTGCAAGTGTAGCGGCAATGCAAGTGTGTAAAGAAAAACACTCAACAAGCAAAAGACATGCATTAATTTGAAATAAAGCAATAACAAGGCAAAAATAAAGCTGTAAATGCAAACTTGACAAAGCAAAGGAAACAAGCAAGTAGATGTGAAAAAACCAAAATAAGCGAAGAAAACCAAAACGAAAGTCAGAATCTTGTTATCCTCAATGGAGTCGCTACTTCCTATAACCATGTCGTTGACCATCTCGTACAAGACGTGAAAGGTTAAACACACGAGATCGAGCAAAATCACAGTGAAAAACCAAGGTGAAAGCTAATAATAGTGATAATAAAGCAATAGAGTCACTACCTAATCCACTAAAAATGGGAGACAAGGAAAACTGTAAAAAAGTAATAAAAATAATGAAAACAATGCTAATATGTATGATCTATGCCATATATATGGTCATTACATGCTAGAAAATAAGGTAACAATCTCTGTTATGCACTGGGAAGGAATTAGGCACCTACGTGCCCTAGAAAAGTTGATCTTTCATGATTTTCACTCACTTATATGGTTATGTTGGCTTGAAGATGCTGTCTCTGTATGCCTCAAGGTAATATACAATGCTATGCCAATGGATGCCTTTGCCTAAAGTCAAATGCTTGATACCATGTAAAAATAGGTTGTGTACATGACCTCATACTCAACCACGTTACTTAGATTCTGAATCAGATGTCGACATAAAGAAATTGTGCCGATAAAGCCTAATAAAGCGATCGATTCATAAGAGATTGAATAGTAAATATCCTCTTTTTACGGAGTGCAAAACTAGTATTAACATGGATGTACAATGCTTAATATCATGCAAAAGCGAGTGCAATATATCTAGGAAGCAAGATAAAAAACTAGAGAATCGAAATCGTTTAAGAAAAACACGTAAAACAAGACTCAAACTTGTTGTCCATGCACTAGACCACCTTAGTGTGCCTCTTTGGTGTGCTATAGGTGCTCCGTTTCTACTTGCAAGCTTTTCATTACACTAGATGATTCGAATGCATGCTAAATGGTTATAAATCCATGCAAACACGTAAAAGAAACATACACGGCGATGGAAATAGCAAGAAAGTGTGAGAAAATAGTACATATGCAAGTGTATGCCATCTCCCTTGATCCACCCATGATGGTCATCATCGTCGGTAAGCCATAGCTAGGGAAAAGTGGATTCCTTTGTCGTGGGTGCATAGAGAATATCCAGGAGGATCATGGAAGGGAAGGGGCACTGTCGGAACAGGCCACGCCTCATGCTCAAGGGTTGTCAGCCTTACACAGACATGAACCCATCACTAACGCACAATGATGCATGGGGCTGCAAACATGCAGCAACTAACCCACAAGCAAAACAACAAACTCACGTCCAGGAAGCTAAACAATAAGTAAGATTCACGAGATATCTGGGATAGGGCCCGACCTGTATCGAAGCTTATTTGTCCCTCCTGGAGCTTGTGGCATGCAGCGGCTCTCCAGTTTGGCACTGCCTGGTGGTGATAAAGGCTCAACTAGGCTTTTCGGAGGCTATGCAAGGATGGATGGAGGCTGGAGGTGCTGTGTGGAGGCTCAATTTGCAAGTGCAACAGACGGCCAAGGGGGAAGTGGCTTGGCTTGAGAAGGAGTGTAATGCAAGGGTGTGGTCGGCCGGAAACAACTGTGCAGTGGGTGTTGAAGGTTATACTCGGCAGTACTCGGCGGTGACGGTGCTTGGTTGTGGGCGCTTGAGGCAAGGAAGACCATGATGTGGGGGGTGTCGAAAGTGAGGTGAATAGGCGAGATGGTGTTTGCAATGGGTGCTGGCTGTTGTGGTGATGGATTGCTGTGGTGAGCGAGGTGTTGGAGGAGAAGGTGGATGGCCAATGGTTGTGGTTGGCCTATTGGATGCATAGGCTGTGGATTTGCAGGGATGACGGAGGTGTCGTGGAGACTTGGAGATGGCTTGTGAGCGCCGTGGTGGTCGGAGTTAATGGGTGATGTAGTGACTGTGATTGGGTGTCACGTGTGTGGCTCGATGCACGGTGGTGTTTTGAGAGTCGTATGGAGCTGTGATGAGTTGCTAGTGAGGCGGCTACCTAGCTGTGCAAAGTGGGTGGGGTGTTGAGGTGGTGATGGACGGCCAGTGGTGGAGAAAAGGATGGCTTGCTGTTGGGTTGTCGAGTTGTCTTCTCTGGTTCACATCGAAGGAGTCTTGAGTCGGGTTAGGCTCTCCCCTCTCTCAAGCTTCTTCTCTTAGAGTCTGTATGGCAAAACTTCAGTTTTGGAATCAAAGTGTAGAAGTTAGTTTTTGATCAAAACTTGTCATAACCTAACTTCTGGAAATGTAAAGGAATTAATGTTCCAAAAGCTAAATGTTTCTAAAAAATTGTTAGTGTTTGGTAGATGTGACAGTGCCACCACACGCTCTCGCGAGGAGGGAGGAAGGAGACCACAGCCATGTCGAGACGGCGAAGGTGCGAGACGGGACAAGAGAAAGAGAAAAGGAGTCGCCACCTGTCTTTTAATGGAAAGACGAGGAAAACCACAAACGATTCACTAAAAGTGAATGAATGAGATGCAAACGTGAAGGCCGGATGTCTACTAACCAGAGGATGGGTAAGGATTCCTATTA